>JAJLWQ010000004.1:18533-134328 GCA_030570875.1 Citeromyces matritensis
ACACCAAACTGATTTGAGAAGTAACATGTAGGACATACCCTGCAATGAGGTATACACACATTCGAACAAAGCAACACCAAACTGCAACCCAATTGTCTAGTTTGATCTTTTACAAACATGATTTGAAAAGGTGTTGAATTTTTGGTCACTGGATGTACTACAACATAAGTACGTTGGAGATTTATACTATTTTGTATCTCGTTCAAATGGAGCTTCTATTTGAGAAAAAAACAAATACAACCTATTAATCTAGTTGTCTTGTATATCGATTAAATGAAACTTTCTTCAACTCCAAGAAACATAAAGATCTCAACAGCGAGAAGAGCATTAACCGGGAAAGTGCAGTTACTGTAATGGGGTATAAGGACAGCCGGTTCGATATTGTGCTGGAGCATTTTGCCGAGTTTGGTCATATTTTAGAAGACTTTAACGCCATCTCTGATACAAAGCTTTTGAGTAAATCGGGTGCGAGAAAAGTGCATATTTTTCTCGGCTACCAGTGGGTCAAAATAACCTATGACAATCCGAATGGAGCTATTAAAGCGGTGAGGGAAAATGGTTGTAAATTAGCTTTGGAGGAGAAGCCGATAAAAGTCATATTGTACTGTAAATCAGCATTAGAGCAGCTTTTGAAAATTAGTATAAAAGACCAAGACGATATAGGAGATCTGTTGAGACACGGACCAAGACGATATAGGAGATCTGTTGAGACACGGTCACGACCCAAAACATCAAAAGTCTCAACAACGAGTCGAAGTTTGATCACTCGCACGTTGAGGTGGTATTCAGCACGATTTGGACCTTGATACGGTGAGCTCGAGACCAGGTGTTTTGAAATTTAAAGACGGCAAGGATTTGTTTGTAAAGAGCCAGAAAAAAGTTCACACGACAAAGAGAAAGATACTCCTCGCGGGCTTGTGGCTCGTATAAGTCAGTATATAATTGGGTTTAATGAAGTTTAATGTAGCGATGAAAGCGACATTTTTTGTCTGGAGAATCAGAAACGAGAATAGTTGGCGAAGCTTACAGAATGAGTGATTATTAGGTGAACGTTCATGTAATAACTTTCTGAGCCAGAAGCAGAATCCGAAAGCCCCTCCATTGTTAAGCGTTTCGAAACACTCTCTTGCAATATTGGGAGTTCAGAGTTACAGAGTCGACCATACTCGGGGATCACTTGCCCTGGAGAATGATCAGGTTCTGAATGGACAATGCTTAATGTCTTTCCGCTCCGCATTGCCGGTGAGTTGATGATGTCAAGCCCACTTTAAGTTTGGTATGATTCTATATCTTTGACGGCATCAGCTATTTGTAAGCCAGGACGGAAAAGTAGGGACTTCATGTATATCAACCTGAAATGCATCATGATTTCCGACTGAATATTCAGTTCGTCACGGTCTTGACTCAAGAGCGACGTGTATCCATTTTATTGCAGCTTTAAACAAGAAGCCATTACTATTATAGCATCTAGGCATTCACGTGCTCAAAGAAAATGAAATATATAGCTTCTCATTACTATGTGGTGTATGGATGCAGGATGAGTAGAGGCTCAATGGGGCCAGCTTAAACAGTATGCAAAAAAAGCGCCATACATCCAACTTCTTTGACAATCAACTCCTTTGGAAATCTTTGATAAGCATTGCTAGTCGAACGGTGCAATTAATTCAAAAAAAAGTGATATGCACGATTATGCAAGTTCTCATCAGTCGTGCATATTTTGACCCCAGGTTTTTGTGTAACTAGTTTAACATCACCCAAAATGCAAAACCCAAACGCTGTTAAACACCACCACTCCGGATCTGAAGCTCAATTCAACTCCTCCTTAGGACAAGGGAGGGGACATAAGCCAACTGGGACCCCTGGACGTCAAGGGAAATCCTACGCTGGTACAAATGTCCCCAATAAGCCCTTTGAGGGAGGACTGAAAGCGGTTTCTTCTCCAAAAGTTGAGAGTTCAATTGTGGACTCGATTGTGAAAAAGCTAAAGCCAATGCCTAAATTTCCCGTCAATCTTGTCGCTGACAGGCGTGGACTCTGCAACGTGAAAAGGATGTACACAGACAAGGATGACGAGCCTGAGATGGAAGGAACGAAACTCATCAAGTGTACCCCTCGTGGTGTAGACATACTGATCCCGGATGAGAAAAAACATATGATTCCTATCCTCACTTGGGCGATCGCAAGTCAACGCTTCTGGTTCAGTGTTATTTTCAAAGTTGCAGGACTATCGCTTCCTAAGGATCGCATGGAGGCTCTGATGGAAAAAGGCAAAGGATCAGTGATCTCACCTCTGTCCATTTTGGAGGAAAGAAAATCTCAGCCCGAGTTTCTCCCCTGCACCGAGTTGGAATTGGCTGCTATTAAGGGTCACCTAATGTCCTTTTGGCCGGGTTCCAGTTCTTCTTACCCAGAGCAACCGCAGGTAATGCTGAATGCTTTTGAGATCACTCGTTTGCAAAGTGCGGTGAAAAACGACGTCTTCGAACTGTTGTTACAGAACCCAATTTTGTGGCTGCCAATTAGACATGATCAGATGGACTCTTTGATTACTGAGTTCTCTACACCTGGCTCAATACTCCACGGGCTGTTTGCTCAATTTGAGAAGGGATCTTGTGTCCAAGGAAACGACAACGGAATCGGAGAGATGGAAGACTTGTCCAAAGATGCTTTGACTGAAATCCAACTAGCAGAGAGAGAGCGCAGTATGTCTGACTCAAGTGAGGATTGTTTGTCTGAAGTTGAGAATGTAGAGGTTGCCACAGGCGGGATTGCCTCAGGATCACACGAGAAAGAACTCATTGAAGAGAACCATCAAAAAGAATCCAACAGAGAAGTCATGGAAGTGGAAGCTTCAATTGCCGTAAAAGATGCTGGTCAAAATGAACAGGAACCTCACCACGCTTTGCTTTCCAAAAATGAAAATGTCAAGTTTCGAGTGCTTAAACTGAGAAAGCGGAAACCTGTGGATGCTGCCGCTTTGAACTTTTACCGGGAGCAAGCTGCTGAATTGGCTGATGACGAGATGTCACCTCGCTCCCTTTCCAGGAAAAAGTTTAAGCGCAAACGGAAAGGCCAAAAGGACAAGGAGTCCAATGACGGTAACAGAACAATTAGGCTTGTGCCGAAAATGGAGAGCCGTCAAAGAAAAAGGTCAGATCAGGAAAAATCGTCAAAAATTGAAAGTGTTCCAAGGACGAAGGAATTGCCAAAAAGAGAAAGTTTGCCAAAGAGAGAAAGTTTGCCAAAGAGAGAAAGCTTGCAAAAGAGAGAAAGTTTGCCAAAGAAGGAAAGTTTGCCAAAGAGGAAAAATTTGCCAAAGGAAGAATCGTCGAGCAAATCGTCAAGACAGTCGCTTGTTAATGAAATCGGTGAATCAAAGGAAGAAACTGAAGCCAGGCTGAGTGAGAGGTTTGCCCGAGTCAGCGAAGCTCTAGCGATGGAGGAGAGAAAAAATCGGAAACCGGTCCACGCAGAACCGAAGGCTCTCGATTGGTCTATTGTTGGAGTCAGACTAGAAGACGTCACTTTTGAAAGAACAATTGTCTCGAATGGATCCGCTTGCTCACCTATTTACGTCGATGATGAGGATGACTTGTACGAAGTATCCAAATGGTCAACAGATCCCATTGGCGGCTCTTCCAACCCTGTTGTCAAGACGAAAGAATCAGGGACGTTCAATTCCTTTTTCTGCAACATGAAAAAACGAGTTCTTGACTTCCAAAGGAAAGAGTCTTTAAGCCCTCAAAAAAAACAGGCTCTGGAAAAGATTGAAAAGAGGAACTGGCTTCCAAGAGTACCACAATTCTTGAAAACCAAACACCCATAAGCTGGATGGACAAGGTAAAACGGAGAATTTTTGAACATTGGGCTGGCTGCTAACCCTGCTGCTAACACGGATAACGACGAAATGGGGATTTTGTCGTACCTCAACAACAGAAGGATATTAAAATGCTCAAACTTGTTCATAAAGGAGACGCTTGAAAACATGATGGTTAAATGCTAAGATGACAAAAATCTATACTCACAGCAAGTTGGAAGTTAAGTGGGGACTTTACGTCTAATGGAACTGCTGATTCATGGAATGTGCTGTCATCCGGTAAAATACTGTCGATCTTGTGTCTCAAAGTGTCTCAAAGTGTCTGGTCACTTCGCTGGTCTTGTCGGTTTCTCTTCTGGTCTTGGTTTCTTTTCTCGGTCTGTTGCTCTCGGTAATCTTGGTCGGTTTCATCTCTGGTCTGTTGCTCTTGGTAATCTTGGTTGGTTTCATCTCTGGTCTGATGCTTCTGGTGATCTTTTCAAAGGGTTCATGACAGACTGAGGAGCTCCTCAAATATTATTGCTGAATTGAATATTGCTTAAAATGAATCAATTTTTATCCGTTCCATCGACAGGTCATCACATTGCCTGCCTTGTTGGACAGCATTGCTTCTCACGTGGGTACTTTGCCTCTATCGTTACTCAGCACGAATGTATATTGGAAAAATTGGGTACACCAAAGTGGTCAATTTAATCGGTTTCCCGGGATTGCCTTGAGTGAGAGTCTGAAGCTGACAAAAAATCTCTAAAAGGCCCTTGAAATACTACCTGCTTGTACATCAGGATTCCGCTGGTAGGCTCGTTTCTGGTGAAAGAGGTGAGACACTCTTATAGTTCCTGCAACAAACTAAATCCGAGCTGAAAAAGAAAATCAAAGGCCACTCCTAGCCAGTAAATAGGGACTCACTGGCCTTGAGACAAATCAAATAGGGTAATGACGTGTGACAAACTGAAAGGGAAGAATAGAAGAGCGCTTTACAAACAAAAGGGTCCATCCAGACTTGGAACACTGTGTTGTGATTCAATTCAATGTGACTTAAAATAGTTTTCAAAAACCGTAACCTTGACCTCCCAGAGGCGAGTTCCGCCATTCCATGCCATTTTGCCTCTCTTCTCAAATACACAATTGGCCTCTGATGCAACTAACAAAGGACGGAATGGCCAAAGGCTTCTCCATTAGATGATTTCGTACCGTTTTCAACAGTATGATGCTCCCCTTCCACTAAGTGGTTCACATATAATCAAAACACTCCCTCAATGACTCATCACTTGATAAAAATGAGCATCAGCTAGATTAATCGTAAGGTCTTTTGAGATCCTTACACCACATGAAAACACTCTCTTTAGACAAATCCCAGCGAAAGCTCGAACAAGCTGCATATGCATTTTCACTTAATTCAGAAGACGAAGCTTGAAAAAGCTGCCTAGAGACAATGAAAATGCTGAACAAACTCTCAATGAATGACCCCACCGTCTCATCATAAGCCAAGACTGCAATGCAGATGCACGGCAAAATCAAAGGCAATAGCTTGTTTAGTCTTGAGCAAAAGTTATTATGGCTAAGCTCAAATGTTTTCATTTTTGCTCCACCTGTTTATTTCGACTCAGTACATTTTTGATTCCTCGTACGAGGAACCACCTCTAATAGTGCCACACCAAAAGGTTGTGAAATGGTACAAGATTGACGAGTTATATGGTAATGACGTAAATAGAATTCTCATGCATTCAGAGGGGGAAATCCATTTGTATCAGGATAAGTTAGAGTACTGTTCATTTGTAGTGGCATTTTTATCTGTGATGGGCAGATTTCTTTTCGTGCAATCGTCAACATGAACCAACCCACAATTACTGTGCCCCGCTCTACTGGAGAAGGCTTTCCTTAAAGTATTTGGAATAAGTACACTATAGAAAGGGTAGGGCTTTCATTATTGATGAAAACCTCTCTATCAAATCTTGATCCTCCAGACATTCAATTGATGATAAAAATAGTTTATTTTTTTCGAGTAACCCAAAGGCAACCTGTCGCGATCACATCTGCCGACTATTGATGCCAATTCTCCCTTGATCCAGTGCACGACAAGCAATTCATATATGACTTGAATCCCTTCAGCTGACATAAACATAACATATCAAGCTATTTAGCCCTCTATAATTTCATTGCGCCAGAGAACCACTTATGGAGCCAGCGCTGTCGCCCTTAGTTCACAGAGACAACGCTTAGTTGTAGTGGTCGACATCTAGAAGCATTGACTTTAACGTACCAGATCATGAGTGCTTTAGTGTTCAGTAACATTATTCTTTCTGTGAAAAATCAGCCACAAAATCGTCTTGAGGAAGTCTCTTTCGTTTCGCCTTGAAATTAATCAGCTCACAAAGCGATATTCGCACAAAGAGTGTGTATGTAAAGATATATTGACAGCCTCTGTAATAATTATACAGCTTATTTAAACTTCTTTCCAAACATGATCAACTGCAGTTGGTCGTACATGGAAATGACACCGGCACCGGCGACACCTCTGAGGATGTTAGCACCGCAACCGTTGAACAAAGACTTGACACCTTCGGCGGCAACAATCTTTCTGAAAGCGTCAAAGGCACCGTTGTACTTAACGGCGGCACCGGAGGTCATCATCATTCTTCTTCTAACAGTGTCCAATGGGTAAGAAGCGGTAGAAGCACCGGTTGTGACAGTCCATCCAAGCAAGAAAGCAGCCAAGAAAGAGCCCTCAAGAGGACCAACAAGAACAACGGGTTTAAGAGAGTCGAAAAGACCAAAGTACAAACCACGGTAAACGATAATTCCGACAACTGATGGGAGGAAACCTCTGTAAAGACCAGCGATACCATCAGAGGCCAAAGTCTTCTTGTAAACGTCCAACAAACCGTTGAATTGTCTGTCTCCACCACCTTTAGCAGAAGATTTAGCGTCGTTGGCCAATCTAGTACGAGCGTAATCCAAAGAGTAGACAAAGAACAAAGAAGTGGCACCAGCCATACCACCAGAAGCCAAGTTACCGGCGAACCACTTGGCGTAAGATTCCTCCTTCTTGAAACCAAACATGGCCTTGAACTTGTCCTTGAAAGCAAAGTTCAAAGCTTGAGTTGGGAAGTAACGAATAACGTTGGCGGTGTTACCTCTCCAGAAAGCAACGACACCCTCGTCGGCAGCGGTTCTCTTGAAACATTCACCAATACCAGTGTAACGCTTAGCAAGACGGCCTTGCTTGATCATCTCATCTTGGTTCTGGATCAAAAGCTTGACACGTTCAATAGGAGCGGCAGCAGTCTTAGAGACAGCGGCGGAGACACCGCCCATCATGAAGTCGACGAAAAAGGATGAGTCGCTCATTATAATATTATTTCGGTTGTTGAGTGAAAAAAGTGGGAATGCCACGCATTTATATCGCGCGCCCTCGAATTTTCGGACAAGAAAAAGAAATGGTGCATTGTGATTGGTCCGTGAGAACCGGTTGCCCCCGGTGGGGTTGGCATCCTAACATCTTTTGAATGAAGCAGGAGAGATGATCAATTATCTCTAAAGCGAAGCGAAAGAGATTTCCATAAGATCAATTTATGGCTGATTTAGCTTTTGAGATCCTTGTGTGATCAATTAGTTCTCACATCATCAAGAGTTTCTTCAAACCATCTCTGGAGCGAATCCTATGAAACATCCCAACACCTGCCCTGGATCGACACTAAAGGGTTATTCTTCCGCGTTGCTTCCGCGAAGGAGTGTACGAGATACGAGTAGAAGTTTGTGGATAGAGGCAGGGATTGAGCTAATTGAGTTGTCTGAAAAAGTCTGTTGTTACTCCTGCTTCAGAAAGGGACGTCAACACTAAGGCGATACCTAGGGAGATGTGACAGAACTCAGCTCTCCTCTGTCATTTCCCCGTTGTAGTGATTTTCATATCTTCAAAACATACTAAAAAATTTCACTTACCGATATAAGCACGCCTCAAACATTCTCGGCTCGAACTGCTTCAGGACAAAGCTTATGATCTTTTCAAATCAAAACGACTGTACCAACATCTCTGACAGACTTTGTTTTTTTTTGGTAGATTGAAGGCTGATCTCAATCAATCTGATCCAAAATTGACATCTAAAAGAAAGAAGACTCAATTCGTTACTCTTACTAAACATCATCAAAGTGATCGCCTTGCAAACAGTCTACGCATTGGAATATCTGCAAAAAGTCATCTTATATTAATCGCAACTCATAGCATATTCACCATTCATTCACCTATAAACTAATATCCAAGGGCAGTCAATTGCTTGGCGGCATCGGATTCAGCGGTAGTAGCCTTAGCGGCGTTCACCTTCTTGGTCAAAGCCTTCTTTCTAGCGTAGTATTCAGCAGACTTGACCTTTCTTCTCTCTTCCAACTTAGCAACAACAGACTCGTATTTCCATCCAACTTGAGAGGACAGTTGACCCAGAGTGCAGTATTTTCTGCCTGGCTTCAATCTCAATACTCTGAGAGCTTGTGGAACAACAACTCTCTTCTTCTTGTCGTATGGAGGTGGGATACCCTCGAAAACCTTGAGTCTCTCAAGAGCAGCCTTACCTCTAGCGGTCTTGTGAGGCATCATACCACGGATGGCCTTGTAGAAAACTCTTGAAGGGGCTCTGAAGTGGAATGGACCACGCAGCTTGTTGAATCTGGTTCCCTTTCTCAGGTAGTCGTGGAACTTGAGCTTGTTTCTGAAAAGCTCACCAGAGATGTTAAGAGCTTCACATCTAACAACAACAACTTTGTGTCCTTCCAACAGCTGCTTAGCAACTGTGGTGGCAAGACGTCCAAGGAGATGTCCCTTACCGTCAATAACAACAACTGGTTCGTATGAGTTCATCTGGTGAATAGTTATCGCCCTGTGTTTTTTTTTTCAAACCAAAAGGTAGTGCGCCAGTGATTCTGCGGTTTGCACTCATAATAATTGGATTTTTCAAAAGCATGGGTGCGCCTGTGCTGAGAGTTACGCACTAATTCCTAAAACAGGTCACCACGCGTGACTGTCCACCTCCACCATTTCCACCCGTGCACCAAGGATCGACTCTGCGTAGTTGTTCAGGTCCACGACCCCGACTTTTATCTTTTCCATCTCCTCTTTGAAGACGATTTTGTAATCGTAAAAATTCTCAAATACTTGTTCTGGCTCTTCAATGATCTGCTGTTAGTAGATGAGTGGGGATGCTACGTACTAAACATGTCGCTTCGCTTTCATTCACCAATCGTCTTATGGCGTAAAATACTTGAGAAATTAGCCTTTGTGCTATGGTTAGTAAAAAAGTTTTCACACTACTCACCTAGCTTCTCATTCTGCAAAAGCTGTAATTCATACAACTGGGCCAGATCCTGTATTACTAGAAGCTGCTGCTCAGTCTCTTGCACCTCCTGCAACAATCCTTCGAGATCAAAACACTTAGTAAGGTGTACTCCTCGAAGCAGAAAATCTTGTAGGTCATCCTCTAAACCTGCAGCTTGTAACAGCTGGGTGACAGGGAACTGTGTGGTACTGTAGACATACTTTGCTGATGCGCTACTGCTACTACGAAAAAGGCTGACAAGATGACGAAGTGCAAACTGGAAATTAGTGCATGTGTGTAGATTGTACATACTGTAGTGTCCAAAGAGTCCTGGGAAATACTAAAGAGGCATGTAATACTGTAAGGCAGTAGTCTCTCTATAGATTGCATGGTGTGGTGATATGTCGGATAGCGAGTGAGTGAGCTTGAAAAGATTGAGTTGTAAGTTCCGTGGTGCCATCTAATACTAGCTATCTTCTCTCTTCACATCCTATTTGAAGCAAGCTATCAGGAAATATTTCAGTAAAGTAAATGACATTAAAGTGAACAACGCTCAAAATTAATTAACAACGCCAGTTTCCTCCCCCTTGACCAGCTGTTTAAAGTTTCCGTGGAACAAATTGTAAAAGTCTCTCTTTGTAGCTTTGAGGTTCTCCTTGACCAGATATCTTGTTGGCTTGCTGAACAAGTCGTCAATCTCCTCCAAAGTCTTTCCCTTTGTTTCAGGCATGAAGAACAGCTGGTAGAACCAGCCCAATACTGCGATTCCGCCATAGAATCCCATCATAAGCCCTGTGTTGGTCATTTTGGCTGCCATAGACTCAAAGTTGTATGTCACTGCAAACGACGACAGGTACAAGATACTAGCAGACGTTGTCATACCATAAGATCTCAAATATGTTGGGTACACTTCAGAAGGAATGACCCATGTGAGACATGCATAAGATCCGAAGAAACCCATGTAAAGAATCAATCCAGTGAGGTAAAGTCCCAGTCCAGCTGTAGACCCAAGAGGCATTAAGTAGCCAACCCCAACCAGAATCAATCCAATGAGGAAGCATGGAAGCATAGAGTTAGCCCAGAACCTTCTTCCGCAAGTATCCATATACCTGATAGCTGGAATAGTTCCCAAGAACAATGCAGCACCACCAACTGTTGACATGAAGACGGAATTTGTCTCGTTGAACCCGATTCTAGACATCAAGCTCGACATGTAGTACATAACACCGTTGACACCAGTGAACTGACCGAGGAATACCATCATGTTTGCATAGATGAGGGATCTTCTGCAACGTCCTACGGTGATAAAGTCCATCCACTTGAATCTGTGCTTTGCCTCCTTTTGAGCTTCCTGTTCCTGGATCAAGCTTTGGCGCATGTCAATAAACTCTAGTTTGTTTTCTACCAGATCCACATCACGAAGTCTTTTCCAGACTCCATAAGCAGCTCCAATTTTGCCCTTGTGCATCAAATAACGTGGAGATTCAGGAAGACAGAACATTCCAAACATGAGAATGGTGGAGAATACCAATGATGACCCTAGAATATACCTCCAGCTTCCTTCAACATTGATAAACATGGCACCAATAGCGTAACCAACAAGCTCACCAAAAGCCAGGAAAAATTGATACAACGAGACCAAATTGCCTCTCATCTCCATCGGACACGATTCCGAGCAGAGCACTGTGACAATAGACTCTAGGCCAACACCAACACCCAGAAGAAAACGTCCAGCATACATCTCACCAACTTCATGTGCTGCGGCTTCCAGAATAGCACCCACGGTGTAGAAAACACATGCAATGATAACAGTCATTCTTCTTCCGAAAAGTTCACTTAACGGAGAAAGTAGAATAGCGCCTCCAACTGCTCCCAGGGGCATCAAGGAAGATACAAGCGATTGTTCACGAGCGGATAATCCAAGCGCCTCTGGGAGTTTCAGATAGGCGCCACTAATAAGAGACTGGTCAACTCCAGATAAGAGACCTGCAAAACTGGAGAAAATAGCCAACATCCAAACCATGTACTTTTTGTTGGTGAAGTTCACGTTAAAGCCGCATGAAATCATTTTATCCCAAGCCGTCTGATTCGCCAGACTGTCCTGGTACATTTGTTCGTACTGGTCGAACTCCTTCTCGAGATCGAGTCCGTGCTTCTCTGCGAATTCAAACTTTTTTGCGTTGTCATCAAACTTGATATCTTCGGCCTTAGCCTCGATGCTGTGTTGCGAAATTACGCTCACACCGCTAACAGATGAAGAAGAAGACATGATTGATTTTTTTGATGAGTTAAAAGTGGGGTTTCAAGCCCTTATATAGTTTTTCCTTGATGCGGGAAGTTTTTCCATGTCACGGGTTTTCTGTGGGGGACCATGCAAAAAAGCCTCCGATATGCACAAACCCCCGCGAATATGCCCCCCACATGCGCCAAGCCCCGCATTCATGACGCACCTGCACCAACAAGATTGCGCCCCACGCTTAAACGTTTTTCCACCGTTGACCACCAAGCCCTACGGAAAAAAATTAGTCCGACAAGCACAAAGAAAACCAACAATCGATTAAACTCCTCAAACGACAATACAACAACTTGATTTACCATCACCGTCTGCCGCATTTGCGGTATTTCTTTCGCGCGTCAGATTGCGTGTGCCCCGCATATTCTGATTCTCCGAATTCACCCGAGGCACGCTCGCCTGTGGTGTCTGAACCTCCTGCGTGACTCTACTTTTCACGCTTGTGGGATCATCTTGAGGTATAGATGCAGGCGCCCGGGAGGGTTCGGGCACTCTCGGGGCTTCTGCATTGATGGCTGGATCTGCATTCCTAGATAGTGCTTTTCTTTCTGCACCTTCTTCTTTAGCTCGCGGAGGCTCATTCACACGTGGAACATCGATCACAGCTAGCTGGTCAGAGTTGCGTCTCACAATCTTGCTTTTGAAAGAATTGAATCTCGACTCCTTCTCAGGCCCAATAAGCTCGAGCGGCTTTATGACAAGATGAAGTATTGGCGAGATTTTCAGATTCAAATCTTCAACTATATTTGTAGGCTTCAGCTTCATCCCCATAAAAATCAGTTGAAATTGCTGGATATTCGTTGGCTTTGTTTTACTGGAGGGAAACAACTCCTGCCAACTTGCCATAAGATACGAGTAGACATCCTGAATTGTAATCGGGTCGGAATCAGAGGGTATTTTATCTAGATTCAAAGCCGCCTTCTCACCATCCACCAGCAGTATCGTAATCTCTGTCATTGTTTGTTTGATTACGTAATCGATTACCAATCAGCCCAGACTAGCCCTCGGAAAACCGGTGATTCCGGTCTGGCGTATTTAATGCATTATAAAAGCAGTTTTGAAATCCACCTTTTTTACAAACTTGTCTGTGATTATTATGGCTGACACGTTTATGTCCGGTGCGACGAAGGGTATGCGCATAACATTGACCAATGATATTTCTGGCTTGTGTAGATGGATCAGTAACCACTAGTTGTACGTTAGCGGCTCGACTTCTTTGTGGAACCTTGAGGAGCCCTTCATGTTCGACCCTTTTTTTTTTCTGAGCGTAGGTGTTTTTGCTTGGAGTAGTTCTTGAAAAGTCAAAGGGACTATCCGTAAGTCTTTCAGCCACTGGACCCTTGACCACGAAAGACAATCCAGAATTTCCAAATTTCAACGGTAGCTCCCTCTGCTGGCCCTTGCGATTTATAAATTGTCACAGCCCAAGCGAGTTTCAAAGGAACATGCAACTTTCCGAGTATAGCTGAAGCCATTACAAAACAGCGGACTGCGTAATCACGAAACTCATTCAACACTAAAAGCGTTCACCGTTCAACTTCCACTTTTTGACAATCCACAGACCGAAGTCATCGGTGAAAAAGAAAAACCATCTCGTCGTGCGATCAGGAGTGAGATCATTGAAGCGTAGCAGAAATGATTGTTCTCCTCTGATTTCCAGACTAAAAAATCTTTGAAGGTTTCAGAAGTTCGAAAATCAGCTTTTCTGACAAGTAAATCGTCGACTTATTTGGTAACTCTTGGAAGCTGAATTGCGAAAGACGATATTTGTTGTGAAAAATTAATGACGTTGTGAGTGTACTTTAGCTGTCCGTGCCCTCTTGTCATCGTGCTCTGTGAATGTCAAATCTCCATCAAACCCCTGAACTCATCTGTCAATTCGCCAGGATCACTATTGTTGTGGCGGCTGGACTTGTTCCCTCCTCTCTCTTAGGTGTACATCCTACAGCGTCCAGATTTGAGAACAACCATATCGGGATGAAATTCTTTAAGAAAGTTGCACGGTTGGGGGGGCAAAGTGTCTTCCCAACCCATCGTGAAGACTGATTTCAAAGCTAACGAGGAAAATAGTAATCAGGAGAAGAGAAGGCTTGCTAGGAGAAAGAGTTGGAGGTGATTGAAAATGAAGAAAAGGATGATTCAACTAAGGTACCACAGACGTCATCATGAAGTAAGGATACTTAATCCGCTTGCAGGGGAAGACGATGAGAAGCGGCTTTTTATTTTGATTGATTTATTCTCATTATAATCTTGGCGAACGTGGTAGACGCAGTTACTTAAGGACTAACCTCTAAAATGTCATTTTAAAAATCTTGCAATGGGCTAGAAAATCCCAAAAGCTTAAAATAATTCAAAAATTTAGCATAAAGGATTAGTAAAGTATAAAGAAAACCTGATTATGAGAAGTGGACGGTTTACGTCTCTCGCGCAGTCTTGTCAGTCTCTCGCGAGTGCATTGACGTCTCTGATTACTAGCAGCAGAAGCAGAAGGCTCAGCTGTAGGAGCAGTTTTTGAAGGAGTTGAAACAACCATAAGACGTCTTCGGAAAAAAAAGAAAAGGCAAAAAGTAGTTACGAAGTCTTAAAAACGGGATAAAAGAAGTGATAAAGTAACTAATTTGCAGATCGACAGTTGACAAAAATGGTTTTCCGTTTCGCAAGAATAAAAGGTCACCATTATGCAAGGTAGATGTTACACCCTTGCGATGACTACAAAGTATAAATAACAAAGAGAAATGTTGTGAGATGGGTTCTGGAAGCTATTCAAGGCGCCACGGTGTTGGGATGCGTCACAGTTTTTCATCACAAACACATCCTTACATATGCTTTTGCTGCGGAATGAATTATAGCTCCTCAGCTTACGCTTCGTCGCAAATAAGATACTTACAGCCAGCTCCTAGTCACATGAAGCTGCTGTTGAGGGGTTGACACACACAATACACTTAAATAATACATTATAAATTACATTCTCACCCAGACCACCCATCTAAGAAAGAGAAATCACCGCCTTGCTGCTTGAGAAGCGATTCGTCTGGAAGATAATTCAGACTGCTCTTTTCCATTGTAGTGGATAGCCCTGACGGTACGGAGGCCATTCCAGGAGCGGGCTCGGGCGGACTAAAAGACTGTCTGGTTCCGGTGATGTTCGAATCCGGCCAGGCAGGGTCGTAAATCTGGTTGACAAGGCCAGGATCCTCATCGTTAAGCATATAAGGAGGTAAAAATCGACCAAAAATCTTCATATCGAGTTGGTCAATCACTCCGGGCATATACTTTCCCGGAGGCACAGAGGAAGCCTGAGCGTAGGAGGTTGGATGAGAACGCGTGAGATCGACCCCTGTTTTCACTCCATCGATAAAGTTGACACCGTTTGTTGTAGTATTGGCATCCGCTGGCGAATCGTTTGCAGACGACACACTGGGTACAGGTTCCGGACGTGGATTTCTGGTAATGTTGGCTGCTCTTTGATTGAGCTTTTCGAAAATCGCACCCAACACGTTGTGAGTTCTTCTTGCTGCTGTGTTGCTATCTTTAAGAACGTCCAAAACCCACTTCCCCATCGCGGCGTCTTTACGGATTTCCAAGTACTCTTTGGTATAGTTTCCCGACGAGTCCACAGACGGCGAGAAATGAATGTAAAACACAAGACACGCCACGGAAAAGTAGATGGTATATATGGAGAACCAGTAGGAGCCACACAAAGCCTGTTTGTTTATCATATCCTGAGCGAGCTTAACCACAATTCGGGCAACGTTAATACAATTTTTCGCCTTTTCAATACACATCATGTCGTGCGGGCTCATCTCTCCTTGTGAAAGGAAAGTGGCCGAAAGATAGTGTATGAATGGACGATACAAGGTGATTTTCACATGCAAGTACGACAGATGCAAATACCTGTTTGCTTTAAAATATTTCTGCGGTGGCTCAATGCCTGGCTTCAGTTCCAAGGGAAGTTGATTGACCCAGTCTTGAAGACCCAATTCCAGCTCGTAAACTTTGTTATGAGAAAGCAAGTTTATATCGCAGTCGTCTGGCCGTTTTGTCTTGACAGGGTAGAGTTTTTGCACCACCTGCTTCATCAAACAGATCAGCCTTGTGTGCGCATTAGCTATACCAGCTGAAGAGAGCCCCTCTTGACGATCAAAGTAAAGTCCCTCAGGACATATATTTTCATCGTCCAGATCGTATGGAAGTTCCTGATCAAAGTCATCTTCCGAAATAGTTCCAGGAAGCCCCAACATGGTGTTTACATACACGTCCATTTTGTAGATTGTCCAGAATAGAGCTTTCCGTACTTCTAATGCAGGAGCACTGAAAGGGTGGTTTAGCTTACGATGCAAACCTTCTCTCAAAGCTGCTCTGAGCGCTATACCAATATATGAGTAACAAGTGGAAAGACGTGCAGAACACTGTAGAAATATGATAAGCATGAGTATGGTCTGCATCCCGTAAGTATCACGAGTATCCGTGATATCTATGAGTTTCCGTGCAGCTATAAAGTACTTGTAACCCTCGTCTGCTAGTAAAGTTTGTTGGTCCGATTGTTGGGATAGATTTTCGCTATTTTGCTTGGTAGCCTTGTCACTCTTATGGAAAAGAGATCCACAAGCCATGACTGCATATACAAGCGGCAAGAACCGCTGCTGCTTATTGGTGTAGTTACGTACGTCTGTTTCGTATAGCTCGTTAAGATCGCTTATGAATGAGGGACGGTGGTAAAAGCGAAACAAAACGCAGGCATTTTCCCAGGTTTTCGAAACCAGATCGATTGCCACTTCGTAAGGCGGCAAGATAATTTTAATCTCCATCCCAATAGGCGTCTCTACGTTTTGTTCTGGGTGATTCATCTGGATGAGTCGGTCGTTAGGCATAGCCTGCTGATCTTTCCCGTAAAGGTCCAAAACCTCTTTCAAAGTAATTTGGCTATCATCTTTAGACGCTCTTAGCTTGTTTGCACTGTTCATCAGTTTCGTCACGTTGAGAGATCCTTCAGATAAAGTGGGAAGAAGAGAACTGAGGGCTTGTTCGAGAATGAAAACTTTATCTTCTAGAGCTTTGCATTGCTGTGAACCGCGGCCCTCAGAAAAATCTTCAGACAATGATGGCGACCTCTGTCTTCGTCTGGTGGAGGTCTGATTGTATGTGCATTCGAACGAGTAAACTGTGCAGCTCACACAAGGTTGTCGGCCATCGCATTTAACTTTTTTCTTACGGCATTCGTCGCACGCACGCGTTACCCTTCTTCTTTTGTGGATTGGTTCGTTGGGTGAGCTCATGAAGTTTTTTTGTTTTCTGCACTCAAAAATAAAAAGGATGGAGTGTGGCTGCAGATCTTGAGATCGAAACAATAAATAACTCGAAAGAAGCTCTACAAAGTGACTAAAAGTTTGAGTAACTTCTCGCATCTTCTCGGAGAAGTTATAGTGTGCATTTTTTATGCCTTCTAAGATATTCTGACACTGTAGTGGTTGTTCTTATTATGAGCTAACAGATCGTCATATCTTTACATTTGGATTTGCGGCTTCATGTTGTCGTGTTGGAACGTGCATACGATTCTCTAATGATAACGAGGCGCATTTCGTATTTGTTACGTGCAAAGGGGAATCCCGTGATTGGTGGGGGCTATGCAGGCGAGTTATCGTTTATGTCTATTTCAATGACAAGGATTCCTCTTTGCAACGTTTTCAAGGTGACGACCCTTGGAGTGTCTAAACACAGTGATAAATCTGTTTTGCTGGAATATAACCTGCCCTCACGTGAATCTTGTTTGGTAGAAAGTACGATTCAATAGAGTTTAAACCTGCATAGATTTGCTGCAACCCTGTCTCGGCATCTAAAATGCCGCGTTCAATTCCAGCCGTGAGCAATTCCAGCCGCACTACGTACTCATTGAGTCACCTCTTTCTCTCTTATCGCGGCGAGATTTTGATACTAGAACTCAAGTTTTTCAGTCCGGCTATAATGACTGCTTATTCTGTTTGAAAATGTGAGATTCTATTAAGGCGAGTTTTTCCACTTGTTTCACTTTTAGAAAGTGCTTGCAGCATCGCTGTGTTTACAGTTGATTTTGATAGATTACTGTTCAATTCTCCCATTAATGCGCAGTCCAGTGAGTTGAGCAAATCTCTTTGCGAGGTACTCAGTTCGTCAAAGATTGTGATTATAAGAAAGAGTTATTCAAAGTCTATACCCAGACGCAACGTCTCAGCCTAACCTTCCACTGACCTTTGAGGTTTCATCCTGATGACAGTACAAAGTGGGACTCAGGGTGACTTTCATGTGATAGTCCGCGAGCCATTAGGAATTGATAAATGATTGTATCAAAATGCTTTGGTCAAGGCCAACACGAATATATGACAGTCACGAGCAACAACTAACGTGGATCCAATTTCTGGGGTTGCTATCCGTATTCACATTGCTTTGTTGCAACGGATTGAACCAAATACTGAGTCAGTCTTGATGGAAAAAGAAAGATTCTTGCTGGAAGTTGCGGACAAATGAATTATCCGCAGACCTGACAATATTTGAAAATTATTTTAGGGCTTCTGTATCAGTTTGATAAAAACACTGATCAGATTTTGACAAAGGTTTCCATGTTTTAATTCAGGTCCTACTCAGACTATCAAGGAATGAAGCCGCGCTTTCTGTGAGTATCCTCAAACTTGACTAGATCAGGTGGTTCTTATCCTCCTGCTTGTTTGACTTGACAGTGGAGTTGATAAGACCTTGAATGCAACTCCTCATTGTCGAGAGATGTCAAATAGGGAAGATCGTTCAGTACTTCTCCAGTCGGCATAGTCATACCTCGATTTCCCTCCATCGAAACAGTCTCTTTTGTCTCAGTCCTTCATTGAGCAGTCACTGCATAAGAGTAAGCCTTTGCGCTCTCTGACCCTTGGAACAAAATGGCGCTGATATCATTCTTAGCTTTACAACGATGAGGAAAGATAACAAGCGAGCTGGAAGTGTTGAGTTCATCAGATTCGACCACAAACTAGAGTCAAGGCTCTTTGACTCATCAATGAATCAAAGTCTTCCTTTGCTTGACGCACCACAAAGATTTGGACGCAGGAGGGGCAATACCAATTAAATGTTACCATAATCAGTCGTTTGCAGATGGAGTGTTATGCCACGCTTTACCAATCATGCCGACGATGAGGAGTGCCAAAGGTTACGGCAGCTTGCTGAGAATTCATTTCAGCAGAGAGCCGTTCTATCCAATCATGGAAGTTTAGCGTTAGCACGAGGTAAAACAAAAAAAGGAAACAAACTTATGGAGCTTGCTGATGAGAAATACCATGAGGCCAATCACTACAATAGGATGGCTGCCGAGTACGTATTTGGTGCTAACAACCCACGTGGAATAAGTCAAAAGATTGATTTTCATGGATTGCACGTGAAAGAAGCTGAATGCTATTGCAAACAATGTATTTTTGAGCACATCAAACGCCATCACCCAGACTTATACGTTATAGTTGGAACAGGCTCTCATTCGCCAGGAGGATTTTGTAGGCTTTCGAGGTGCGTTGAGCAGCTTTGCGAGAGAGCCTCGTTGACCTATCGCAAGTCAAAGCACAATCCTGCAGCTATCATGATTGATGCATATGGTGCTCGAGTTCCCTCCTCTCGGGGCGAGGAGATTGAAACACTTTTTTCCCTCAACGACTGCGAAAAAGTGAAGCTGATTGTGTTCCTAGCAAGGATTCTTTTTTTCCATTGTAAGCACAAACAGCTCAAATGAACGAGATACCATGAATGTTGCATGGGTACAAGTTTTTATGGTATTTAATTCGCCTTTGCTGCGTAGAAGCGGTCATTAAATGCACCTTATCTGAAGCAAGTTAATGAGACTGAACTTTCCAAAACGACTTTAATGGTTTCAGTAGATTGAGCTCCCTTGTTGAAGGATAGCACAACAGAAAAAGACCAAGCGTCCTCTTTACAAAACGCTTCTCACTCTCTTTTCCGGAAATCTCCGAAGCGAATTCAACTACAAATTAATCTTAAAATCATCTCTTCCGCTTCGCTTCAGAAACAATAAGCTGCACTATGGAACTCTTCGGAACCAAACGCACGGTGTGTGGATCCAGATTTTTTCCCTTGTTTGCGTTTCATTGTTGGTAAACAAATGTCATCACCGCGCAAACGGTCTTTTGAAGATGTACGAATCCCACTACTCGAGCACTAACCGCAGGTTCCGCACTACGAAGATCCTAACGAACTGATCAATCAGGTGATCCTTACACTTTGCGTGCCACCAGATCAGACTAATGTGTGTAAAAATTTCAGCAACTCGAAAAATCTGCAAAGTGAAATTCAGGCGTATGCCAAAATCGCCGGCCGAGACTGGACTTTTTATGTCAAAACACTCACCGTTGGGATCGGAAGAAACACCGACAACAAGCCAGAGGATGTGGTTGATATCGACTTGGGTCCTTCCAAAGTTGTCTCACGAAGACACGCATCCATCAATTATAATCTTGATTCAAGACGATGGGAATTGAATGTGCTTGGACGAAATGGGCTGAAAATCGATGGCGGCCGCGTAAATCACGATGACGAGCCTTATGCCCTCCATTCAGGTTCCGTCATAGATATAGGAGGCACGCAAATGATGTTCATTTTGCCGGATTCTCAGCCTGTAGTATCGCCGGTGTTTGTCAAGAATCTCAAAGATAAACGGTTGAAGCCAGATCAAAAGCACAGTTTCAGCAATGTGCATCAGCAGGATTACCAAGATAATATGACCACCTATGCACGAAAAGAGTCTGTACCTTCACAAGGTCCTTCGGTGACCAACTTGGAAGACGATCTCTCGCGGGACGAGTCGAAAGACATCAAGCCACCATACTCGTATGCCACGATGATCACGCAAGCAATATTATCCAATCCAGATGGCATACAATCGCTTTCGGAGATTTACAACTGGATATCATCGCATTTCGCCTATTACAGACACAGTAAGACCGGATGGCAGAACTCTATAAGGCACAATTTGTCACTGAATAAGGCTTTTGAGAAAGTTCCTCGAAGACCAAATGAACCAGGAAAGGGGATGAAATGGCAAATTGCAGAGTCCTATAAGCAAGACTTTCTAGCGAAATGGAATAATGGGTCTCTTAACAAGGCAAGAAGAGGAAGTTCAGTTTCGCGGCAATTGCAATTGCACTTGATGAAGAACAAACAATTACCCGAATCAAGACCCACAAAACCATATCTTCAAGATGCTCCCGAAATACGTACAAATTATTTGTATCCACCACAAAGACATCCTGGCCCACCAGCACAATTGCCACCACCGGAGTTTAATTTTCCTACCGAATCTCCAAAGCAAATACACCCGACAGAAGCTTACACTCCAGAACGGGGCAGGCATAATCCAAATATCCAGTCGTCACCTGCATTATGGAATTTTGTACAGTTTTCCACCCCGATGGCTCCAGAAAAGAAGGACGATGCATTTTATAACAGCCCGGTTAAAGGCGCTAGCGATTTGAAAGATGTGGATCTCGCAAAAGGGTTCGATTAGTTTTAGAAGAAACGATTTTTCGAATGTACCCTCACATGTTGTGCCAAATTATCCGACCTTGAAAAAACTTTGCAGCACCGAGGACACGAATAAGGCTTGACCGTTGTATGAACTGACCTGAAATGTCTTTTCAAGTGTTCTTGTCTTTTGAAAGATTTTTCGCATTTGTCGCAGTCAAAGATCGCATCCATGTCGACAACTTTTCTCTTTTTGCTTCTCTTGCGTTTGCCAGAACTCTCTACGAAAACCCTGATTTTTTTCCTCTTGCAGTTTTGCTCTTCTTCGTTGTATTCTTCATCAAGTTCATCATCCCTGTATTCCTCATCGTTGCAATCGAGTGTTTCTTTGCGGTCCTTCTGGTGCTGGCTCTTTTTGCACACTCTGTTCTCGCGCTCCAACTCCTTGCGCTCCAACTCCAACTCCTTGCGCTCCAACTCCTTCTGTTCCAACTCCTTGTGCTCCAACTTCCTGTGCTCCGTCTCCATATCTATCTCTTTGCACCTCAAAGAGGCATGCTTCAGAGTTGAACAAGACGCAATTGCGGAATACCAATTCTCTATGGCTTTTGATTTTTTCAGAACGAGAGTGCTTTTGCGTATTCCAAGCCCGTCTTCAGTGATGGTACACTGAGGATCCTCCCACATTGGGTGTACCAGCGGAGAGACAGTCTTACACCCGTTCCAAATGTTGTAGTCGCAAAGCGAGGTTGCCAAATACTGCGTCACATCCTCCTCTTCCTCCAACCCCTGCAAAATTTGCTTGGGATCAATCGTGAAAGAGTCATCACCTACAAAGAGGGAGGCATCAGGCGAAACCGACGATTCGTCGGACGATGCGCTGGAATAACCAAGGGACGGTGATCTGATTGAATCTTGCCAAGAGCAGTCCATTTGAAGTGCTGTCGAATTGCCGAGGAGACACCCCTTTTTATATCCTTTGGACGAGTGATTGTGTTTAGGCCCCGCGCTATTATGCGACGCAACCTTATTATCTCCGTATCTCGCGTAAACCTAATCTAAGTGTTAGGGGTAATTCTGAAAAGAGTCTCTTGAGCGCTTGGATTTGGTATAGAAGATCTAGTATACGGCATTTGAAGCATCCAAATCCGAGGCGAGGTGAGAGACGCTCCTCAATAGGTTTATTGTTTGCTGCATGTGCGTGCATAAGTAAACGCATAGCCGTATGGTCACGTCTTATGAGATTTACGCGTTGATCTTTCCAGATCATGAATGAAGAGAAAGAGAACTCTGTGTCAATGGTTGAACTGCTAGTAACACCGAGTGGGTAAATTCTGCCGTTACAGATTCAAGTACAAATTCTAAAGTTAGCAATCGTGCAGCATACTTCGATCGGCACTACGCCATGCAGGGCACTCTGACTTTTTGGAGTCCACAACTTACTCTTTAATCTAGCCAAGAGATATAGTTTTAGGTAAAGAGCAAACAAGATCTTGAGACGCCTCATCCTTGATTACTGAGGGTGATTTAATTCCCGCATTTGACCGCTGCTTGAGCGGCTGAGGAAACGCTCCTATTGAATATTCAGCTACTAAACCCGATTGGTATGTTATATAGTGTTATTTCTAAATTTGCAAGATGGCAGGCCTTTTTGGTGACCTCGATATTCAAAAGCAGGAAACTTCATGAGATGGAATCATTGGTTCCTCCACCCCTCATCAAGAGGTGAAATCCAATAAAATTAAGCTTTCATTCCCTTTTGAACTCCGACACTGCAAAGAACAAGGCATTCGCGCTCGGAAAAATTACATGAGAGTGCATAGTCCCTGCATACATATGAGGTGTGAGGATAGCTTATGCAGGGCCGTGTTCAATACAACAATTGGCGATTTACACATCGTTTCATGAGTAAGTTGAAGGCAAGTACTTTAATGAGATATGTAAATTGGATCATACAGAAAGCTATTTCTGAACAAAGGTTTTACCGACGTAAAGTTCATATGGCAGAGCCTACAGCGTGTTTATTAGATTCATGAGCGTTTGGCCTATAGATCGGGCACTTGGCGGGATCCCAAGAAACATGTGGTGGTGTTGATGTAGGCCGACTGGTACTTGATTAAGCAAATGACTCGAAAGCCGTCTGAGTATCGAACTCGTTCTTTCAAAGACTACGAGGTGATGGATGAGGCCCTTCGACGCAATGTTGCTGAAGGAAACTCGATTGGTGATGGATGAATATTTTCGAGTCGAGGGATGCTACTAAATTAGAGTTCGAGGAGCAGTCCGAGAAAAGTGAAGTTCCCCTACCCCTGCACATAAATTGACACGACCAAAACAACAATCACAATCAATTGACTCGTTGTATTCAATAGCCGAGAAGAATCTGACGGATAGAAGCGCAGCAGAAGTTGCCAGAGTCATGGGTCGAGCCACCAGGTTGTGATTACAGAGCCTGGAGAGTCAAGCCGTCTGCGACGATAGGGATGAGCCATCAACAGTAAATACTCTCTTACTTTCAAATTATGAGGAGTTTGAGGAGACCATCATACAACGACTTGATTGAATTTTAGGAACTTGTTTTTATCAAATGAATTAGATGAATCAAACAAATGCTTACACTTTAGTTTGTCTTGTTGCAAATCGAGTCTCACAAGTTAAAAAATGCTGATAACACACAGGTAGAGAAAATGGCATGTAGTTGATTGACAGTTTTGTGCTTGGGAGTCATGAAAACATACATAAAACATGACATTAAATGGAATAGAGCAGTTTTATATTGCCACATATTTGACAAGCCATTTGCTTTAACAGCTCCATTTCTAATTAATCTAAAGGTCATCTCTTCCGCTAAGCGGAAGAGATGACCCAGAGATAACCTGCAGAGATAACCTGCACAGAAGACTCTCCACCCCTGCACCACAGCAGCACCTTCCCCTTTTGGGATAGCCCACTTCCTTTTTAGGCTAATTTCAACTTTTAGCAACATGACATCCACAATACAAGAATCTCGAGGGCTGGATTCCCTCACTTCAAACAAGTCAGCGCGCTCTTCTTATCAAACAGCTGGCAAGCCGCTCAGTAAGGAAGCTGAGTATAAAGCCCGATTGAAACAGGGAGCTTTTCATCAACCTGGGGCCCGCACTGTGGGGGTCGATTCTAGTGCATCGGATGCTGCTGCTCTGTTAGCAGCATCATCTGACTTGTCAATTCATCCTTACAAGAGAGATCTTTCATCTGAAGCTGCTACGGCTGCTCTCATTGCTAATCCTAAAGCACCCGTTCAATGGCAAAAGGATGAAATTTCAGGAGATGCAGAATTGGCAGCACTTTCTGCTCGTCCAGAATCGGGAACTCACAGAAGGAACAGTAATCAACTTAGCTCAGACGCTGCCGCTTCGGTTTTGAGAGCTCCCTCTATTGCTAAGCGCGATCTTGAACACATCTACGATCCCAGCTCTATTGGCGTAAAAGGCACTTATACCGCTGCAGAGTTTGATGCTCTGCGCAAGGCTGCAGAACGTAACGCTGAGCAATTTGTATACGATCGTCATAACCCCACTTTGAATCAACAGCGTTCTGGATTATCCACAGCTACTCAAAAGCAAATCAAACAAACAGACTATCGCAACTTGGAGGCTATCGCTAGAGGAAGTGCTACAAGCAACGTTCACACTCGTAGCAATCCAGTCTTGGACCATCGTTCAGGTCTGAAAACTTCCCTTCAGTACCAGGAAGTAGCTGTTGATCTATCCAAGATTAACGCCGCTGCCACCGAGAGTGCTCGCAAATCCATCAGCAATAGAATGAATGCGTCGCAAACAGGTGGTGTTTCTCAGTTGGCATCGCACGGTGCCACCGCTTCGCTGACTTCAAAGAGTATCATGCCAGATTTTGCCGCTCAGGAACGCTCCACGTTGGCTCATAATACTCTGGTCGACAAGAAAGTTCTAGCGCAGGCAATTCTCAACGCGGATAAGGCTCTGGCCAAGATGGACATGGATGCTCACACAAAGGGTCTTTTCACCTCGCGTGAGTGGAACATCAAGGCTATTGAGATTGCACAGGCGAATATGACTAAAAGTCAAACCAACGCTGGTAAAATCGATTTGGGGGGTGGTCTTTTCATGAGTATGGAGGAACTCAACAGGATGGCTGAAGGTGTCGTTCGTCCCGTTTTGACAGATATCGATAACAAGGCTGGTGCTCAGAGAGATGCAGACTTTGCTCATGAGAAGCGTCAGTTGGATTTGAAGTCAAAACAAAAAGCTGCGCGTGAAGAAAAACAGCGGCTCAAGCAGGAGGACAAGATTCGTAAAGAAGAGGAAAAAGCATCCAGAAGACAGGAACATGAAGCAGATAAAGATGCTGAACTTGCCAAGCAGACTGAATTCCAGAATCGTAAAAAAGATGAGCTTCAAGCCAAGCAGAACGAGCTGGATTCACAGAAGGCTCAAGAGGAGGATTCAAAAGTTGAGCTTTTGCGCGAGAAACAAGAAAAGGAGGATGCGATTGCCGAAAAAGAAGAGAGTTCTCGTGTTGTTTATGCAAACGAGCTTGAAGACCTTCAAAAGGAGAAGGAAAACGAGGCTGCTCCTATCGTTGAGCAACTAGATGTTGAGACTAATGTCTTGAACGATCTTGTAGCCAAGCGTGAAACAGCTGCAGCATTTGCAGCCGAGCAGTCTCAGCGTGCTGCATCTGCACAGGACAAGTTTGACGTCTTGACAAGAGAGTTGACAGAGGTGACTGAATTGCTTGCCAAGGCAACAGAGGAAGCTGCAGCTGCAGAAGCAGAAGTTGAGCGGTCTACTCCGGAGACGGATGCTTTTGTAACAGAGAAGCAGCAAGAAAAGAAGGGTTTGGAAGCAAAGGAATCGGAATTGATTGCCGAACGTGAGCGGTTGGAAAGCTCCAAGGTTGAGTTGCAAAAGGCGAAAGAGGAGAAGCTTACAGAACTTGAAATTGCGAAAAAGGAGGCACACGATGAAGAAATTGCCATCAATGAAGCCCTTCCCTCCCACTTGAAGAAGGATGTGAAACCTTATCAAGTGGAGCCAGTGGAGACGGCGAAGCCACAGGAACAGTTAATTACTGAGGAGCCTAAGAAACCTCAAGGTGCGCTGTCAAATGTGGAGTCGGAGCTTCTTGAATCTGAAAAGCCTCCTTCCACTGAGGGAAAGCCTGTCACCACGAAACAAGGTGATGGAAAGCCCGCAATGGTGGAAGTTGTAAACTCGGCAGAAGTTAGAGCTGCGAGCGCTCCTAAACCCGCTACAACGCCGAAACGCGAAGCAGTGAAAACTTCCGTTCCAGCCAAGAGTTCGCCAAAGAAGAGTGGCTTGAGAACAAAGTTAAAAAATATGTTCAACACTTCACCTCCGCCTTCCGCAGCTAAAGCAAAGCCAGTTCAAAAACAACCACCTGTGAAGGACCAGCCGGTTAAGAAAGAGACTGATGGAGGAGAATTGAAACAGACGTTTAGCGGGTTTTCTCAGGGCTCAGAAAAGGAGACTGTTCCTGCTTGATTATAACATTTTAATTTGTATGATTTTTTTGTGGGCATTGTAAAGAGTTTGTGAGTTACAACCTAGAGTTAGGCTATTATCTCCGTAAGTTTACTATCAATTAGAGGTACAATTGAGGCTATTCCTAAATCTCACTCGTTGGTTGTTAACGCGATTGATTAAACTTCTAAAATGGTCCTTCTTTGCCCTATCTTGAACAAGGCCTAGCATATATTATGGCTTCGTTTAAAAGCGGAAAACTACAAATTTCTCTTTCCTTATCATGTGCCACTACAATTTACAAATCACATGGGTTGACATTTGATAAATTCACTGTCGACAATGGCAACTTTGAATTCGCTACAAGTCTCCGTTGCTTTGTCCAGAGTAAGAAAAATGAGTGATTTGAGGCTGGCAAAATTCCAATTACTCACGCATCACTCTTAAAAATGGTAATAAAAATCTATGAGGCAGAGGTTGGAGAAATACCGGAGGTTGATGATTTTACCTCATCAAAATCCATTCGCTGCTTTCGTTTTCCGTTTACTTCGTACTCGACGTCCATACATTCGTCATCCAGATTCGTCGCAACCAGGAACTCTCTGCCATATCATTGGATTAACTCTGAATACGTTCTTGTTTTATAATGAGAGCCAAATGTGGAAAAGGAATACCTTCTACTGCCTTATTTTTCTTCAAAAATATGAACCTCAACTCCCAGAAACCTATTGCCTATGCCGTTGAGCTTTCAATGGCAGAGAGGTTGCCTCTCATTGCGGGGACGTATGCTAACGGAAAGATTCAACTCTTTACTCCTGAAGCAAACCATCGCTCAACCAGAAGGATGTGAGACAGATCCTCAAGGGCAAGGCGGGATTCACCTTCTACATGGACTGCCTTTTGCCTCGCGTTTTGGTGTTAGTTCACGTCACCAAACTTCGCATAGACTCTTCAGATGGTGGTCCAAATACACTGCTCCTACACTGCTCCAATACTGTTTTTCAGTCGTTCTGAGGGGATGAGGGCTAGTTTACCATGTTATCGCAGCCTCTGTACTTGTGAAAACACTCCTTGTACTGAATAGAAAACCACAAATATATAATACATTGCCATACGTCCACTATAATACACTAAAAATTGTTCGCCCTTATTCGCCTGGCTAGCTGAATGTCTTTTTGCATAATGGTAACCCTCTTGGCATGGAGGGCGCATAAATTTGTATCCTCAAAAAGATTGACTAAAAACGCCTCCGATGCTTCTTGTAATGCCAATACTGCAACTGACTGCCACCTTAAACCATACTCATTACCAATGCAATCGGTAGCCACTTCCTTTACCAGACGCGCAAAAGGCAACTTTCTTATTAGTAAATCTGTTGACTTTTGATATTTTCTAATCTCCCTCAATGCAACCGTTCCCGGTTTGTATCTATGTGTTTTCTTAACGGGTATGGGATCTCCTGGCTGATTCCTCGAAAGTCCGCTTTCTTTCCTTCTAGTAGATGGAGTCTTGGGACTTTTCCCTGGAGTGGCTTTTCCTGACTTGTTTTGAGCTCCCCCACTAGAAACTCTAGCCATTGATGCTTGCAAAGTGTGGGTTTCCTCTTTGGGTAAATTAAAAGCATTACGCGCACAAAAAGGTGTGGGGATGTGAAGTAGTGACGATTGGTTGTGAGTGGCCATTAACCGTTACATCGGAGTCTTTACCAGTACTAAGCTGATTTGCTGCACTTTTGCATTGTGATTCTTTTCAGGGCTGATTTATCATTTGTTCATGGCATAGTCTCTATGGAGTAGAAACTTGAGAGCTATCTTCTGATATATTTCAACGAATGAATCTGTGACACCCCGTGAGTGGTCGGCTACTGCCTTGGGTGAATTTTCGCCAGTAGTCAGCTGTGCAGTGGATCTCTCGCCTTCCGACTATACAAGCATTCACATCTACGATTTTCGAGACATCAGCAAATGATAGTGTACCAGATGATTACCAGAATAACGTGTTGTCCTAAAGCGGTTTAGAGGTCGAATAGGGTAGACGTCGACTGTAAAAATTTACATAAAATTGGTGAAAGCTATGTCTACTCTCTTACATCGTGCAAGAAATCTGGTCATACACAAGAAGTAGGGCTGCTCGCTATGAGCGAAAATGATATCACAGACAGACAAGACTCGTGGTCTGCAGAAACCATGAAGGCGACACGTCTTGTATGAGACTTCTTGTGTTTTAAGGGCCGAGAGCTGAATATTTGTGAGCCGACTCTCATGCCAAAATCACTAACTCGTATTCCAGCTTTCCTTGTTCAATCAACTTCATGAAATCTGCGTTGAGCACCATAATTTGATCGATTCTTTATTATGTTGAGTTCATACATACATATATAGATCGAACCCGAGATCCCGATTTGGGGGATCCGTTTTTTGCTGGGTTGTAATTTAAAGATCGTAAAATCAGTTTCGAATCTGGTATCCTTCAGTGAAAAAGGCTCTTATGCAAACCTTGTTAGTTCCTGCTTGTTACATCCTATTTTTCTTTTCACTTGAACATTCTTGTCGAAGAACATGCTGATACGTTCGACCGTGCTAGAAAGAAACAGACAAACACTTCTGAAACATGGGTCGTTCAATTCTTGTGCAGAAAATTCTATGCGAGATGTTTTTCGTTTAATTGAAAATAGTGAAATTCATAGCTAGAAAAGATGGAACACAAATGATTACTTGGAGCAGAAAAGGAGGTCATTCTTGGCAAGCAATCAACCTTCAAACGTTACACTCACCACAGTGATTGAAGGTTTTAAATATGTATTTCTTCCTCTCACTTAGAGGCCACTCCTGTGGACTCACCAACGCATTGTATTACACTCTGAAAATCTCTAGCAAAAATGTTTTCAGGCGATCAGAACGGCGAGACTAAGAAAAGATGAGGCCTTTGGCCTTCAACAATGTCAACCAGCATGATATATATATATATATATATCACCACCATGGCACCTTACAAAGAAGACCACTACCTGATCATCCAGCCAGGATCTTCTTCCACTCTCATTCAGTTTGGCCTCAATCAAGACAGCTTAACCCTGCCTGCCTACAGGGTTCCCACCAAAATTTACAAAGATGGGAATGGAGGATACACGTCTCAGTCGGAGGACGAATCGATGGCAGTTTTCCCCATATCGAAAGGTCAAATTGTTGACATTGATGCGTTTAATCATTTCTTGAAAGTAATGCTGATGTCAGTCTTGCAGTTGCATCCTGTAGTTCTAACTTCAAACATCGCTTTTCTACTTGCAGTTCCATCTACAAAATGGAGTAAACTGTGCCTAGAGAGAATCACCAACTACGTATACGAGCAAATGGGCATAACGGCATTCAACATAGCTCCAGTTGCTTCGTGTGCCAATTTCGCATACGGTGGAACCAACCCGGACGCGTTGGTTGTAAATATCGGCAAGGAGTACGTAGAAGTTGTACCTGTAATTGACTACCAGCCTATGGTCAGAGCTTCTGTCATCGGAAGAGGTAGCGAGTTGATTAATAAGGAGCTTAATCCAAAGCTCCCTCAGCTCAGCGCAGAACAAATAGAAACGCTCAAGACGAGTCCTATTTTCGAGATCCTGAATGAGGAAGATGCGAAAAACTCATTCTTCGGAAAGCTGGAGCTGGAAACTCAAAATGGAGACGCAGAGGAAGAGGGTGTTTTGGATATCGCAGCTGCCATTACTGAAAACTCCAAAGTGCAAGTTGAAGAAAGACCCAATAGCGAGCTTGAAACAAATTATTTTGAGTTTGCAGGTGAGCGAGTTTCTGTCGGTAAAGAGCGGTTTCAAGGCTCCAAACCGCTTCTGGAAGAGATCTCTTTTGCAATAGGCCAATCGTTGAACAAGGTTCAGAGCATTGCAAAGAGAAAAGACTGCTGGAACAACATAATTCTGCTTGGAGGGACCACAAGGATAAAAGGTTTTAGAGAGGCTCTGCTGATACAGCTTTTTAAAGATCATTTGATTTATGAAGAGTCAAAATCTGAGGGGTCCGCCACAGCGGCAGAACTTGCTTTTCGCAACGACAACTCTGTCGACGGGAAAGCGGAGGGTTTGAACTTTCAGCAAGTGCCCCAGACTATTGCATACTCGAAGTTTCCTGATTATTTTCCTGAATGGAAGTCCAAAGATGAGAAAAAGCAGACTAATTTCAAACTTGAGGATGCCTCTTTTTTGGGGGCTCAGATCTTGTCAAAACAATTTTTTGGAGGCGATATATATCTTCATCGGGATGAATTTAACACCAAGGGCCCGATGAGTATTTGGGAGTATGTAATTTAGATTGAAAAAGCCCTGCTAGTTGTTTGTACGTCTGAACGTATTGATTGACTACAAGCGACAGGGTGGGTATTTCAGCTTTTGTAATAATTTCGATTTTTTGACGTCTGTTTTTCAACGATTGTGAGTTTCTTTAAAGACTGAGCCAATCAATAGGCTTCATTTGTGCTGAGATGTTTTGCAATAAATCGTATACTGGCCCTCTTTGCCACCATGCGAGGTTCCAAAAAAATTTAGAATAACACGGCAAAATGCAAGAAGAAACAGTTACACACACCCTAAACAAAGTTGGCAATGTACTCACACTACATCCCCACACCACGTACATTAATTTGGCCAATCATTTTTACACCTTTCAAATCATATTCAATGAACGTAAGTTGCACACCAGAATCATGTCAGACCATGCTAACCACACGGCTGTTCTGCTTAATGCAGAGCTGCTTTTTTAGTACATCAAAGGACCTTCTTACACCAAAGTTCCTCACTTTGCCAAAATAAACCCAACCAACGCGAAGGCATACATTCCAATTTTGGCCTTTTGGGGTGCTGCTACCATGTGGGGGGTATTCACATTCACTGAAGGAGTGCCCAAGTTCCAAACAACTTTTTACCAGAAAATTCCATACTTTGGTGAGCACTGGGAGTACAAGCCGGACCCAGAAGATATCCCTCTCTAGTTGTTATAGATTATATATGTATAAAGCATGCTTTCCGGTTCATCATGTCTTACTCAATTTGGTATGATGTTACTCTAACCAAGAGCGGCACTCGCTCTCCCTTCAGAAATCTTTAAAACCCTCAAGGACCGGTTCGAAAACGGTAAACGTCAAAGACGGAAATCTCCAATTTTTGATTGAGCTGTAAACTCAACGATAGAGTTCTTGTTGTGTTCAATTCGCACTCTTCTCAATAAAAGACCACCTTCGATGAGAGATGCGCATTTTTCGAAAATACAATGTTTGCTTGAGAAGAACGATCTCTATGACGTGTAATGAAAGAACAAAAGAATGCGATAATTCGATGTCGCCTGGCAAGACTGAGCGCACGGTTATTTGAAAGCAACAAGTGAATCGAGAGAACTCGCTATATTTCCACTTCGGAGCGCACTGACTTACAAGTTCATATTTGACAAGGGCGATTTCGAGCTGCCTTTCCTTCTTTTTCTCAGGGAAACTAGAAGTCACAACTTGTCAGCAAACAGACAAAGTCCTACATTCACAATGATCAAAGAGTAAGAAAAGAAAACAGAGGTGTACACCAATCTTTAAACCATTTTCGTAGTGGTCACATCTAGATAAGATGCAGGTAAATGTACTGGGTTGTTCGGTTCAATTCCGTTGTTCAATTCAATTCCATCTTTGTAGAGCTGTTGCAACAATACTAAGAACTGGCACCTTCTGACTTCTTTCAGCTATGTATCCACACACCACACCAATATGACGTTAACAACCATTTACGTTGCAAGGGTAAGTGCAAACTTTCTAAAACCGTAACCCTAACCAAAAGCATGGATACCGCTCCAACTGGCTACCCCCTCCCCATCCAAAGCCACCTACTGGGATCGATAGCGATCCAGCTTTGGCCCCTCATGGAGTGGAACAAGCACAAGAACTGGCTAACTATGTATTCTCCATTCAGCCACATCCAGAAATGATTTTTTCGAGTCCTTTCTACCGGTGTGTGGAGACAGCCAGTCCTTTGGCTCAGATGCTTAGCATCCCAATCAACGTAGAAAGAGGTTTAGGTGAATGGTATAAAAAAGATAGAGGAGTTATACCAGAGCCTGCAACCCCTGACCTTTTATACAAGTTTTTCCCTACTGTAAACACCGATCTAGAGAAATGGGACGGAAAAACCGTTATTCCGTCTTTGGAGGGCGAATCGGAAGAAGAGATTTTTGCAAGATGTCAAAAATTCATCAAGGAATTTATCCCAAAGTTTGAGGCAAAATATCCACACATTGAGACCGTTTTGTTTATTACGCATGCAGCTACCAAGATCGCCTTCGCAATGGCGCTGTTAGAGTACACCGGAGTGAAAGAGTTTTTGCGTACGGAGCATTGCGTTGAAGCAGAGGAAGGATTAGGCGAATCTAGAGAAAACTCACTGCAAAGAGTGAGAGCAGGTGCCTGTTCTTTGGACAAGTTTGTTTTGAACGGCAAAAAGTGGGACTTCAAAATGAATGGTAATACCAAATTTCTCAGCAAAGGAGAGGAAATGAATTGGAATTTTGGTAAGTATATGTGCATTTTTTTACTAACTTTAAGCCCACGCTTTTGAAGCGGGATCTGATGAGGACATCAAAGCGAGAAAGCATGCAGCTGAGGCGCTTGAACAATACCAAGTAAGTAACAAATAGATTTGAATAGATGATAGAGCTAACTCTGCAGGATGTTTACATTAGTTTAGAGCTGCCTCCAGGCACAGACGCTTCGCAATTCGAGACCAAAGCGGAATCTTATCCTAACGCATCCTCCCTCGACTTGCAGCCAAGCGCAGAAGAATTCTCATCTACCGAGTGGCTTGATAGTAAAACAGTGGAATCTTCTTTTTTAGAGTCCTCTGCGAATTTTGCATGTAGTGGGTTCAATACTAACGCCCCGCTGGTACAGATAAGGGACAAAATCTATCAGGGTGAGTGGGAGTCGCTCAACGGCTCAGAAATGGTGTTTGATGAGACTGGCGTGCTCCTTGCTAAAGTTTCTCATAGAATAAAGCTTGAACCAGGCAGACTTATTCCGAAGTCTAAGCAGGATGACGACTTTGAAGTACAGGGGGGGTTCAGAAATAAGTTCTTAAATAGAGCTTTGATTATTGCTAGGGAAAGAGAGAATGATGTGATGGATGTTGATTGATACTGCTCTCCCGGAATGATTGTGTATTAGTGAAGCTTGCAATGATATGATCCTTTGATAGCTTACAAAGATGGCTTTTTCTTATGTCGTGTTCACTTCACTTAGATGACTCCTCTGGGAATCGAACTCTCCTCAATGGAGAAACACCCAATCTACAAAGCACTAGAAGGCAAGAAATTCGTTCTCGCATCCACATCGCCACGCAGATTGGAGATATTGAATGCTTTGGGGTTCAAAAATGTCATTGTCTGCCCCTCCAATTTTCCCGAGGATTTGAACAAAGAAGACTACACCCCAAGCGAGGTTAGTACATTATGTTGCATCTACTAACTTTAGTATGTAAGACATACCGCTCTAGGAAAGGCAATGGCTGTGTGGGAAGAACAAGATGCAGATCTTGTTCTAGCAGCCGATACTGTAGTGGAAGCCAAGGGTGAGATATATGAAAAACCAAAGGACAAGACCCATCAGGCTCAGTGCATCAAAAGGCTCAGAGACTGTGGTGAGTCTTTGAACTGCTTAAGCGGAGTGGTTTTGATACGCAAAGATCAAACAGAACCAAAAGGCTACAGAATGAGCTCGTTTGTCGAGAGTACAAAGATCTATATGGATACTGAGAATCTGACAGATGAGCTCATAGATCTGTACTGTGAAGGCGATGAAGGCTCCTCTGTTGCTGCGGGATTTAGGATTCAGGGATATGGTGCTATAATGATTAAGTCGATCGAGGGTGACTACATGAACGTTGTTGGTTTACCTTTACGATCCACGTTTAGGGAGATTGAGAAAGTTGTAGGGGTAGAGCTGTAATTTTGTGCATAATTTTAATTTTTTTTTTTTTTTTTTTTTTTTTTTTTCTATCTCCTTTTACAATGATAGAAAGAACCACGAGATCTCAAAAGAAGAAGGAGGATGACATCGCCAAGGTTTACTCTGAAGAGTTTGTGAAAGATGATGTAATCGCTGTGGTATCCTCCGGGAGCGAGAGCGAAAGTGATAGCGAAGACGTATCTGAGACAGAGGAAGAGCCACAACCAACCCTTGGAGGGCACTCTGTCACAAAGACCACTGTCTCAAATGAGAAGAAGCAGCCAAAGTCCAAATCGAAAAAGGGCGTCATATACATAGGTCGTATCCCGCATGGTTTCCACGAAGATGAGATGAGAAAATATTTCGCACAATTTGGAGACATTTCCAGGCTAAGACTTTCCAGGAATAAAAAAACGGGTAAATCAAAGCACTATGGATTTATTGAATTCCAAGAGCACGAAGTTGCCAAGATAGCTGCCGAGACGATGAACAATTACTTGATTTTCGGCCATTTGCTTCAGTGTTCTTTGTTGGATCAAGAAAAGGTGAGCGATGACATGTTCAACGGAGCCAATACCAAATTTAAGAAAGTTCCTTGGACTAGCATTGCTAGAAACAAGAATGACAAACCTAAATCGCTTGCAAAGTGGAAAAAACTTGCAAAGGCTCATCAAGACCGCAAGCAGAAAAAGCAAGAGGCTTTGGCAAAACTAGGCATTGATATTAGTATCTGAATTTTATTTTTACATTGTTTTGAAAACTTTTCATGTTGCGACCTACCGCGTTTTAGCTGTTTTTCTGACGCAATAATCACTTGAATGGCTCAGCTGAAATAAGATGTAAAGGCATATAATGGTAGAGATAATGCAATTTCTATTTTCACTAATGCATGCTCAACAAACGAAAAAAAGGAAAAAAACCATGGAAAACTAGGACCAAATTTCTTTCAGCTTCTCTTACGCTTTTTGAATATCGCCAGCTCATCAAAGACAATCATGTTTTGAAGCGTTTCACTAGGAGTCCGCATTGATTGACCAAAAAAGGTTTATATTCGCGGGCTTATCCATTGGCTGGGACTATTGACACAGTGCTGCCATTTTTTGGTTGATAAAAAAACATCCACACCACTACCAATATGTCCAAGGTTTTCACGTTCGAAGAGGTTGAGAAACACAACACAAGAGACGATCTATGGATCATTTACGATGGCAAAGTCTATGATTGTTCTTCTTATCTGGATGAACACCCAGGTGGCGAAGAAGTGATTATGGATGTCGCAGGAGCTGATGCGACTGAACCATTCGAAGACATAGGACACTCTGAAGATGCTAGAGAGATTCTCAGCGGGCTTCTCATTGGAACTTTGGAAGGAGCAGCTCCCAAGAAAGCTGCACCTGCAGCTGCTTCTGGAGACTCATCTACTCTTCTTCCTCTTTTGGCCGTTGTCGCTCTGGTCATTGCCGGAGGTGTGTATTATTACAAGTAGACTATAATCGATGTATAGAAGGATACGCCTCGGTACGAGGGTGCATGGATGTCCTTGATAAGAGATTTCTGTAGTCATGATCGCTCCTCTGTTTTGGTCATCAGCTGGCCCTTACTAATACAACTCCTTTCATACTCACGTATTGAGACCAATTGAGACCAATTCTTGTTGTGGGTCCGTAAGTTATAGTCGTCATCGCTACCCTCACACACTTGCAACTAAAACTCATTTGCACCTTCTCAAACTACTCACTTTTGTGGTTTCGTTTTTGGATGGGGAATGAATTTTTCGCATGTCACCACATATAATGCTTCTTAGCTAGTATAAGATCTAGTGGCCAGGTTGGATTAGATTTTGATCAGGATCGAAAGTCGCACCTGCATAATATTAGTGTGAGCGTTTCGTCGGCATTGAACCTTACTTCGAATAATCGATTTATTCCCATACTCGCTGCATGCTCATACTCTTCCCATACAAATTTCTTCCTACATGCTTCGTCGTTTTTATCAAAAGTCCCACTTCAACCAGCTAGCATGAACTTGGTGCGACGTTGCCGATCCACAAAGAATTTTGTACAAGATGAATATCCTCCACGTTGATTTCAACAGAAACACAATTCAACAGCATCTTGTTTTGAGTAACCCTTCATGACTGCTGATGATCGTATATACCTTCCTCCTTCTCTGCTTCCTAAAATTCACCACCTCCCCGACTCGAACCCGGCGATCTTTTTTCACATGACTTTATCAGACATTCTAGACGGCAAGGCGACTGTCCTTGAGAAAGATGAGCAAACGTCAGAGCCCATTTCGGAAGATGCCGTTGATCCCGCGTTTTGTGTGGAGTGCAAAGATATGCCCACAGAACAGTTCTGTATAACGTGCGATGAAACCTTTTGCCAGGTATGCTTTGAGATGATCCACAAAAATGGGAAAAGAAAGTCTCATAAGCGAGAAGCCGTTGCTTCCACCAAAGAACAAGAGCAAGAGACTCCGTCTGCATCTGATCGAGATGAAGACTCCGAGATGAGTGATGAGACGGGACCGAAATCCATCGAGCCCCAGCTGCTTTCCATATTGCAGAGGAACATAAACTTTATCCCGGTTAGACTCTCTTACGACGAAAGAAGACTACTGCATTTGCTAGAGGCCGCTTTGAGTGTTAGTGAGTACACCGATAAAGTTGATATACTTTCGTATTCTTCAAAAGCGAAAAGAATCGTTCAACAGCTCAAGGAAATTTGCTCTATTCTAGCGGGGCTTGTGGTTGCATCGGATCTGAAGAAAGGACAAAAGTTGGTACAGGATCGCGAGTTCTCAGACAACGCAGAGTGGTACCAGACTGTGTTTGAGATCGGAAGAAGATACAAGGTCATGAATCCCGAGAAAATGCGCGACAGTTTCGGTAAATTGTGTTATATGGTGATGGACTCACGTCTTGAAGAAATTCGAGAGCATATGGAGTTTGATTTGTATAAGCCCATAATTACTGTGAATAGTTTTCTCAAAGAGCGGGATCCTGAGGCGTTGAAAATGTTCCAGGAGCCGCTCATTTTGGATGCGGTTTCGGAAATTGCGCCTTCCGGACCAAGACCGCTCATCCAGCGTCAGATCAAACAGAAGGAGCGTGCCGTAGAGGCAATCACCAGCAAGTACAGTTCTCGAAGATTAGACAAAGAAACCATTAGACAGGTTCTGTACTCGATCGGAGATTTCCACGCTTACACCAATGCCAATCGGAAACCTGTTGTTCGAATGCTCAAGAGGCTTCAGCCTTTCCAAGAGTTGGATTCAGACCCCAAATACTCTCTTGGAATAAGGTATGGGCGTGGTGGGGCTAGACTATCTCACACGCATGGGAAGCAGTATTCGTATGTGATGCAGTCTTTGGAGCTTTGGTCTTTGATTATGCGTGAAAACATCAGGCTGTGGTCGTTGGCAGACGATGATCTGATGAACTCCAGCAGATACCAACTTACATCTACTGGTCAAGGTCTCAATCGTGTAAAACAATGCCCCTCTCTTTTACGGGCCATGCACAAGGTTCTCTCAGAATGTCAAAGAAATTGTCAAGGATGGGTTGGGTCTAGTGTGGTTCATTTGGGAGACCACACAGTTCCTAACGCTTTATTTTTTCTGGACAAGTACTTTCAAGTGCCCCGTATTCTGATTCCAGTCGACCGGTGTATTGCTGAGATTGAAAACCTGGTCAAGGATCCGTTTGTCAAAGAGCATATTGATAATCAGTTCGGCTCACAGGAAGAGCTGCAGAAGACAATTCTGGCAGATTTCTTCAGACATGCCTTCGATGGGTCCGGTGCTGACAACTTTTACGATGCTGGATCCTGTATTGACGGACGACTTACAAGCGCCTGGAATTGGGCAAATCTGATCAGTAAGAAGCCTTACTTTAAGTTTTTCCTCATGTCTGGTTTTGTTGGGTTCAATGGGCTTGATGGGTTTTAGAGCTGATGTAATAGAATCTCATGTTTTCTTTTTTCGTATGAGGAGCAGTTCCTGCCGGTATCGTGTAAAGGAGGCAGGCTATTGAGAGTCTGGGATATGTTTGTACGAGTTCGGCTTTCTCCTAGAATTTTTCGGTATAATTACTTTGCTACGGTCAGAAGAGTATTGAGCATCATAGACCACCATGCCTAGTCATGTGAAATTTTACGACTCTTTAGGTGTGAGTATGTAAAACAAAATGCATTGCCAGGGCCTTCTCACTGTATCGACTTTCGATGCACCCATATAAAAGCGGAAAAAAAGAAAAGGTCACTCCCGTATATTCCAGTTGTGTGTCATGACTTGATATCATTTTGCACCTCTTGGCTAAATCAATGAGTTCCTTGGTATTATGGTAATCAGTCGAGAAAAGTGATGGGTAGAACAAAAATATTATCCTGTAAATCAGAGATGGTCACCTGTTGCTAATGAAACACTTACTCAATATTCCGGGAATAAAAATGGTAGGTAAAGGGTCTTTACGGTCGATACAGAAGACTCTCTCTTTTTGTAACTGGTCGCTCTTGAAGGCTTTCAAGTCTTCAAGAGGCAATGTCTGAGTAAGTCAAACAGAAAAGGAAGGAGAGCTTCTTAGTACTAAATGGTGATTTTAGATTTGGGCCTCGAGCATTATTCGATTTAGCAGTTCGACATCAAGAATACAATAAAGTTCAAGTGCAAAATATACTGGAGTGTAGTACACTTCATTTGTTGGAGTACATCCCAGACTGAATAATAAACCAAACACTTGATAACAGCTATTTATACATGGTTATACTTAAACAATGAAGATGAACCTTCCGCATCCCCACACCATTGTATGAACTTTCTGAGCAGAACCATAAGTTCTTTCACCGCGGGCGGAATTCCGTATCATATCGGGGATAAACTACAGGACGGACTCTCGAACGATCCTCAGGCCACCTCCATATGGAACGTTTATCTGGGAACAAAGAAGGAAGACTACACTCCATGCACTGTGTTTGAATTCCACAAGGCTTCACCAGTGAATGGCCCCTTTATTCCTCTTGCACAAAATGCTGCGAAAAAGATCAAATCCGTCAAACTTCCTGGTGTTTTACAGATTTTTGACACTTTCGAAACCGACTCACATATATATATCATTTCCGAGAGGGTGAGCCCTTTGAGTTTGGAAAACTTGTCACTCGAAACAAAGCTTTTCGGCTCATACTTATTAGTCACAGCTGTAAAGTATATAAATGTAGAAGCCAAATCAGTTCATGGCAATATCAACCTTTCTTCCGTCTTTGTCAACGAAAGTTGCGAGTGGAGACTTGGCGGGTTCGAGATGTTACACGCTATAGGAGCAGAACCTCCCTTCAGTAGCTCGTCCTTGTTTCCGATAGAGAAGGGAGGCATTAAATACGACGCTTTTAAATTGGGGTCAACACTGAGCCAAATCTTCAAGCATGATGCACCAAAAAGTATGGCTCCTTTCTTACAGAAGATGGTTTCGAGGTCTGTAACAATCCGGCCATCAGCCCAACAGTTTCTTGAAAAGGGCAACCAGTCCTTTTTTAACACTCGTTTAATCAAATGTTATAACGAGATTGCTGAGATCAATCTAAAGACGGATGCGGAGAAAGTTGAATTTTTCAAGTCGTTGGAAGGCATTGAAGATGAGTGTCCTGATGGCTTTATCAAATACAAAATTCTGCCAGAGCTTATCAGGCTGTTTCATTGTTCGTCCGAGGAAAACTCCATCATTCTCTACAGTATCTTGAAGTTTGGTGGGATGGTGTCAAAATCAGTTTTCGAGACTTTGGTAAAGCCAGTGATCTTTAAAGCTTATACTTTCCCAGATAGATCGGCAAGAATGGCTCTTTTGAGTGCTCTTCCCTCTTATATAGATTACCTATCCTGTAGTGAAGTTTCAGACAAAATATTCCCTCTCATAGCGACCGGGTTCACCGACACAAACACTACCATCAAAGAAGAAACCATCAAGTCGCTTCTTGTGCTTGCTCCCAAACTGAGTGATCGTCAACTCAACAACGAGCTGCTTCGGTTTTTGGCCAAGACCCAAAACGATCCGGTTGCAGAGATACGGACCAACACGGTTATTTGTCTTGGGAAAATTGCACCTCACCTGAATAAGTCTTCTAGATGCGGAGTGTTGGTGACTGCATTCACCAAATCTATGAAGGACCCTTTCATTCCTTCTCGGCTGAGTGCTGTTATGGCGTTTGGTACCTCCATTGATTTGTTCGAGCCAGATGTTTGTTGCTCGCGTGTTCTCTCCGCTATCGCACCCTGTCTATTAGATAGCTCGTCTAAGGTACGCCACGAAGCGGAGAAGGTGTTTCAGAGTTATATGGCAAAGATAAGAGTTGCTTCAGAGTCTCTTCCTGAAGACGATGCCTCAGTGCAACAGAAAGAGATGCATCAGCAAAAGGAACTGAATAGAACCATGCTGGGGGTTTCTTTTGGCTGGTCTGCGTTATCCTCTTTAAGTGATAGAATGGCTGGTGAGATAAAAGTTGAGGAGGGTCCTGATCTAAGTCGACAGGCGCCTGAAAAGCGTGAGCCTGAAATAGCAGAAAAGCCACCTGTTTTGTCAGAACAAGTGGTCGAGACTTCGGACTGGGGAGATGATGGCTGGGGATTCGAGGATCTCTCGCCCAAACTGGAAGAGACAGATAACTGGGGGGAAGACTGGTGAGAGGTTACGACATTTTGTCTTGTACGCAAAGGACTCGCATATCGTCTTTTGCATATGCCTCTTACCGAGTGCCATAAAGAGCTCAGTCTGTATGTCTTGGCGAATCTCAAAAACTGATAGATTTAATATCCTGATTCATTGAGGAGTAGATGCCGTTAAAATTCTGCCTGCTTTCGCGGTAAGGTGATTTATCTGCATAAACAGAGATGAAGTTGATTCAGAATAAACAGCTCATTGACTTGAATTTGAGTACCAAAAGCTGCTCACCATGTTCCTCACTTGAATTCTCAAAAGCATAACTACAATTGGTCCTCATTTCAATGAGGATATGTTCTGGAATACGCCCGTCACCAGAAGGATATATCACGGATTCATAATCACTTACTATACTGTAATGACTGTCAACTCGACCTTTTTCGCCTTACCTGAGAAAGAATTAAAAGGGCAACAAAAGGCACAAGAGCCAGTACAGATTATCTTCAAATGTAATCAACACTTTGAAAATCGATGCTTAGTCGAGCACAACAAAATGGAAAACGGGGTTAGTGTGACTTTTTAGATCTTAACACCACAGTGAACTATTACGTACGATCAGTTATTTATCTAGGCTGAGCAAATACTTTAAACTACCTAAAATAGTGTTGAGTAGGAAGACTTGAAGCTAAGGATCTTGAGAGAGATTGAGGATGCGACTATCTCAGTGCTCTTGAATACATTACCTGCTGCTTTTTCGTGATTAGTTGTACATGCTACAGATAAATCTGCCAAACAACTTCACTCCGGACCTCAATTTTCCTTCAACCATCCCAAGGGTGAGAAGGGAGCACTGCGAGCTGGAAGTCTCGGTGGCCTAGGCATAAGCCTAGATGAAGTGTATTGAGTGGGAAGTGCACTATTCATAGCCTAACTCAGGTAGGAATATACGACACTCAGTAGCAAACAGCAATTGATGTTGATTCCCATTGAACGTCTTTACCATGTACAAGACGGAAAGCACTCCATACAACCTACGCACAACACATATTAAACACATCTGTACTATCAATCAAATTTATAAACTTCCTACCACCTACTTCTGCCGAGAGGAGCGTTGTTGGTACCAGTGTAACTGGAACCTCTTCCTCCACCGAAACCACCTCTGCCTCTTCCACCAAAGCCACCTCTTCCTCTTCCACGGCCTCTTCCACCATATCCACCACCGTATCCACCGCGGCTGCGGCTGAATGCCTGAAGTTCAGCAGGAACGTTCTGCTTTGCCTCACTCATGATAGTAATCAGGTCGTTGGCCTGTTTAGCATTTGCTTCAGTAAAGAATGAAATGGCGGTACCTTTGGCACCTGCACGGCCAGTTCTTCCAATTCTGTGGACGTAATCCTCGATATTGCCTGGCATATCGTAGTTCATCACGTAGTTGATACCTTTGACATCTAATGGGTTAGTATGAATGTGACATTACAGGATTATCTACATCAAAAGTAACGCAAATTGAGAGAGAAAAAAACAATAAGAAAGGAGCAAAATCATAGAAATGTTGGATCGTTTATATTGGATGATGGACCAGCCATCATTGATTCTATATACGTGATCAAACGTTTCTATTTGCCCTGAGTGCGTTAGTCTTTTGAAATGACATTGTATCCTGCAGTTAGAAAAAAAGTGTAAAAACTTACCGATACCACGAGCAGCCACATCAGTGGCCACCATGATGGGGGATCTTCCCTCTCTGAATTCACCAAGAACCCAGTCACGCTCCTGTTGTTGTTTGTCACCATGAATGGCAAGAGCTGGCCATCCATCGCTTCTGAGGTAAGAGGTGATGTCATCACAAGTTCTCTTGGTAGATGCAAAGATCAGCACCTTACTTTGCTTGTCTTCGAGAGCAACCTCAAGATGCTTGATAAGACGATCACGCTTCTCGTACTCAGAAATAACTTCAACAACTTGTGTAATGTTATGAGAGGCTGAGAGTTCCAAGGAACCAACAGTCACTTGAATGTAATCGTGCAAGTAATCTCTAGCAAGAGCTTGCACGGATTTTGGCCAAGTAGCAGACCACATAAGGGTCTGTCTGTCTGGTCTGATTTGGTCTACAATTTTACGAATTTGTGGCTCGAAACCCATATCCAGCATTCTGTCAGCCTCATCAAGTACAAGGTAGGTGACTCTGCGTAGATTGGTTCTGCCGCTCTCGAGCATGTCGATCAGTCTACCTGGTGTGGCAATACAGATCTCAACACCACGAGAAAGGTCTCTGACTTGCTGCCCTTTTGGAACACCACCATAGACACAAGTGTTTCTGATCCTTGAAGAATGGCCAAACTTTGAGCACTCCTGTTGGATTTGAACAGCAAGTTCTCTGGTAGGGGCCAGAACAAGCACGATTGGACCGTCTCCAGGTTGCAACAATGGTTGAGCATTGATATGGACGATTCCTGGAAGACAGTATGAAAGAGTCTTTCCGGAACCAGTGGCTGCAATACCAACCATATCTCTACCGGAAAGAGCCATTGGCCAACCTTGGCACTGGATAGAAGTTGGGTTAGCAAATCCCTCGGCCTTGACTTCGTCTAGAACGTAGTCTGGGAATCCTGCCTCATCAAAAGTGGTGATAGGACGTGGAATAGATGTTCCGGTACAGTTCATATCACTCTCTTTACGGAATTGGGCAATTTCGTCTTCTGAGCGAGCAGTCACACTAGGGTGTTCGGTGTAGAAATTCTTTTCGAATTTGGGCATAGTGTCAAGGTCCCAACTCTGTTGAGGGAGGTTGTCTCCCAAGTTGGACATTCTGTCACCACCGTAACTGTCACCACCGTAGCCACCGCCACCAGAGTAGCTGTCATAGCCTCCACGACCACCGCCACGGCCACCACGAGAACCGCCTCTTCCTCTTCCGCCTCCTCTACCACCAGAGAATCCTCCAGAGCGGTCTCCGCCGTAGCTGCCTCCGCCACCACTGTAGCCGCCGCCATTGTATTTATCGCTGTATCCTCCGTATGACATTTTAGTTTGGTTTTTGTCTAAACAGAAAAAAGGGGGGCTACTCTTTATATAAGGGTGAGGCCGGGTAACGTTTTTTTTTTCTTTTTTTTTTTTTTTTTTTTATCTCATCGCATCGATATCCTAACATTATTGGGTGTTTTGTGTGCATAAGGTAATGATTCAACTACTTCTTCCTCCCTTTTCCCTCATTCTATTTGCTCTCTCAGATAGGCGTTGTAGCTGATTCTTGATAATGGATATCACTCTCTCAATTCTTGATGTCTAAAGTGAGATCCCACTGCACTAGCAGATCAACATGTTTATTCATAAAGTTGATTGGAGCATAAGCGCATCGACTTTGGAACACCAGAGACTGCTTTTCATTCTCATGGGACTGCTCTTTTCAATAAATTAGTTTATTCTCGTCAACTACAAACTCTTAACTTCTATGCATACTCTCGACTGAGTCATAACACTACATCATGGCTCCTCGGTGGAAAATTTCCCACTCGATATCTCTTTGCTAAATGAATCCTCCACGTGAGCACATAGATCTACGAGGTCGTCCAAGCCCTTGTGAAGCGCCTCAACAGCGGTGCATCCTCCATAAGTTTGAATTCTGATGTGCAGCTTAGTCTCAGAAGGATGTGGAATAGAGTATCCGCAAAACTCAACCTCCGGATTTTTCATTATAATGTATCGTAGCGAGTTCCCAAGAGTGTGATCTTCGTCAAGTATCTGAAATGATGCAGCAGTTCCATCTTCGGACGATCCAGGAAGCATCTTTATCTTATCTGTATCCACATCTTCGTGCTCGTCTTCCATCGGCACATCTACTGGTTCTTCTGCTATGGTGGACATGATGAAAATTGTGTGGTGTAGGGATGTGAGAACTGGAGTAGAGTAGATGGAAGTTGAGTAATCATTACATAAATCAAATACGTGTATCATTTTGTCATCTTCCATTATTCTGCCAATTACATTGAGCCATATTATCGATTTGAGCCTTCAAATGTTCAGTGATCAGTCCACTCTATTCTGGAGTCACAGCATGACTTACAAAAAGTGAACAGAACAAGCAAGAGCAAGTTTCCATTTGATTTATCGATTTTATGTTGATAGGGAAATCGGTGAATTGCTTTGTTGGTATTCTCACCGGTCCTCCCCACGGTGTGCAGTGCTAGTGGTTCTATATGACATGAGCTGTTCCTGGCATGCACTGAGAAAACCACCTCTCAGATCACTTGCAGCATCTCATATTCTTACTCAGCATAGATGTTCCCTATTCATGTGTGAGGTTTTGAAGAGGTTCCGTGATAAAAGACTGTGTAATCAATGCTACTAGGATTGAGTGCCTCGTGTGATCTAATCCGAAAGATCCAAAGCTCATGAGGCTCCATAAACTTATTCGACTTGATCAAATACTGTTTGATAGTTTACATATGTAATTGAAATAGAAATATTGAGAAAGCTGATGAAGCTCACTTAGTCAAAAACTGTCCCATAGTTGTAATTTCCCGTTCAGAAGCCCTTCTCACACAAATGACAGACTAGAAAGGTAGAATCTTTTTTTTTTCTTTTTTTCCAATCGATCTCTGTTGCAGAAGAGATACAGGATATATTCCAGTCATCAACAGTGGTGGAGTTCCGGCTTCCCAAATATTACTAGCGAGAATTACGAGACATGATTTACAGATAAATGTTGAGATGAGTTTCGACAAGTTGATTTTCAATGATTTTGAGCCCCACTCGGGATTACTGCATCGGTAATGAGGTCACACTACCCGTACACCATATCCATATTGCTTACCACGACTAAAAAACCATCAAATGACAAAATGGCTCCAGCTGGGCCGAAATTTGAAGGCCACGCTGAGAGGCCCAGCGATGAGGCTCCAGATCTTATAAGAAAACCGTCGCAACCAAATTCGCTGGACGAATTTGAGTTCCCGCACTTATTTCTCCACTCACGCAATCCGTCGCTATCAGCATTCTTACCGAGGTTATCCTTTGACGCTTCAGGTCAAGCCGATTTGGGAGAGCTCCCCCGAGGATACTCAATAATCGATCCACAGGGCGAAATACGAAGACCAAGCGAAGCCGACCCTTTCTGGTCGTATATTCACAGAAATAGCATGCTACGGCCTCGTCAAAGTAGTGAGTTTTTCCAACAGGAAGGTTTGCCTGCTCCTAGGCCTTCTTTGTCAAAAGAGGGAGTTTTACCGGTGATTCGTAGAAATACATCCACTGACGCCAAAGGACTTGATTTTAACTATGTTTTCTTGCCGCAAAAACGCGAAAGAGAGTCTTTAGTAAAAGAACCCGGCAGTCCATCGTCTCCTGCCGTGAATGCGGAAAATCTGGACGACCAAAAGAAACTGGTTCCTGTGCGAGAAGTGGGTCCTCACGCAGACGACGGCAGAGCATTGGTTGGGGCTACAAAAGTCGATCAGCTGATGCTTGTGATCCAAGCAAGAAATAAGGGCGTCTCTAAAGCAATCCCAAGAACAGTCGATGGCACTGTTCTCGAAGAGTCAGACTCACACTCTGTGGTTCCATCAGCTCTGGAGCTTGTCGGTGGCATTGAAAGGCCCCATTCACAAGCTATGAAAAATTATCAGTGTCAATACTGTTCCAAGAGATTTACTCAATCCACTCATCTCGAGGTTCACGTGAGAAGCCATATCGGCCTTAAGCCGTACGAGTGTTCCTTTTGTGGGAAGCGTTTCACACAGGGAGGAAACTTGCGAACTCATTCACGTTTGCACACTGGCGAAAAACCATTTGGATGCGATATATGTAGCAAAAGATTTTCCAGAAAGGGAAATCTGCAAGCCCACAAGCTGACGCACGAAAATTTGAAGCCGTTTGAGTGTAAGCTAGACAGTTGTTTCAAGCGGTTCACACAACTGGGAAATTTAAAATCTCACCAGAATCGATTCCATAAGGCTACGCTAAACAATCTGACAAATAAATTGGCAGATTTGAGCTCGGAAGAAGAGGATATCGCTGTTGCCATAAATCGCTTGCCAACTCAGGAAAAGCTGCTGTTGCAGTATTTTACACAACTTTATAAGAACTCAAACAGGGGGATACGGGGAAGAGGACGAACTGCAAAAGTGTCTTCTTCCAAGGAAGTTTCTCAGGTTCCACCTTCAGAATTTCAGGTTCCTAAGGTTCCTCAGGTTCCTCAAGTCCTGCCTCAAGGTGCTCAGGTTCCACCAGTGCCTCAAATTTCTCAGGTTCCAGTTCAAATCCCTAACTATCAGGCTCCCCCTTTCGCGTCTCAGCTGCCTGCAGGACAGCCATCTTTACAAAACCAGCCGTGGGCCCGCCAATGGGAGTGACATTTATTAAACTACATTCGGATTTTTAAGCAACCCAAGTAGTTCATGCGAAGCAGAATTTTCACCATTCTCTTTTTTGAGAATTATCTTTTTTTCCACTTCCGGCTTTTTGATCATATTCAATAAATCACTTTCGGGACTCTCATCTGAAAAATCAGAGATTTCGTCCAGGTGATCCTGATAGTATATCCCTTCCTCGTCATCTTGATGTAGGTCTTCAAAATTCTCAAACTGCACCTCATGCGAGAGATTGTCATTTGATGATGTGTGTTCCATGGTGTTGAACTGGTGGTCCTGTTCCTGCTCTTGGGGACTCTGAATTTCCTGGTTGCCTTGAACCGTTTCAATGTCTTGAACGTCTTGAGAGTCAGTGACTCGATTGTCTTTGATTGAACCTTCTCTGGAAGAATAGTATCTTGCTGAATCGTCCTTGAAAAGCTTCTCGGGTAGAGTCTCGGGTAGAGTACCGCTCGTCGAGCTGGCGCATGTTGTTGACTTGTCGTTTGGAAAATTCGACGGCTCATCTGGTTTTGGTCTTCTTAGAATCGTCATTTTTTTCTTTTCTGGCTTTGGGTTGTCGCTCATGTTATTGAGAAACATTTGCAAAACTTTGTTCTTGGGTTTGGCTGATTGAGGCTTTTCCTCGAATGGCTCTCTTGGAGATTGAGCTGGGTTTTTCAACATATGCAACAAAGGATTCGGCTCCGGGGTTTCCAGCGTAGAGCTGAAGCTATTTTCAGATTCTAACCCTTTTAACTGGGGTGAAACAATTTGTTTCCTATGGTCAAACAAATCATTTTCGGTCGTGCTCTGTTTTTCAGCAGGTGAAGCAACGCGATTCCTCAGAACACCCAACAAGTCATCCTCCGAGTGACCGACGTTTGAGGTCTGCTTGCTTGACGAAAAATTCTTTTTAATAATATTCAAAAGATCCATGTCTGGTGTGGACTCTTTGAGTGTTCCCGCTTTGCTTTTCTTTTTCAGTATGCTCATTTTTGGTTCAGCGAATTCTGCAGCAGCGGCATTCGGCCTTCTCAGCATGGTTGACAGATTTTCCTTTGGTGTAGATTCTCCGGACTCAACAACAGACGCCGGCTTTTTCAAAACGTCCAATATATTTTGCGACGGACTCGAAAATCTTTCAGGATCCAAAGTGTTCGACTCACTCCTCAACGAGGTTGGTCTTTTCAACATATCTAAAAGTTCATTTTTCGGCTCATTTACAGTAGCAGCCGGATTTTTCAGAATGCCCAACAACTGAGAACTATCAGCCTCTTTCGACCTGGATTTCAAGATGTTGTCAAACGTTGGCTTTTCGAATAATCGTGGATTCGGAGCCATGAATGAAGGATATACATGTTGGGCGTAGGCAGGATGTCCATAGGGCATTTGTGGCATCTGCCAGTGAGGCTGCCCGTAGTATGGCATTGGCATGAACTGATAAGGAACCGTGAATTGAGGGGGAACAGGCACAGTCTGTTGCTTCAGGTCATCAGAAATACCATCACTGCGTTCTTTAGAGACTTTTTGAAGAACATTGAGCAACTCTCTTCCTGGATCGATAGCCTCTTTAGGCTTAGCTCCCACTCCGAGCATCAGCTTCAAAAGAACAGTAGCTTGTTTACGCAACTCCTCGTCATTCTGAGTACCTTTCACTTTGCTGATAAATTGCTTGATGGGCTTGATCATAGCTCCAACGAGGAAAAATTTGTTAGAGCTTCTCTCTATTTGAGAAACTTGAATCCATTCAATTTTGGCAATCTCGTTTCTCACCATTGGCTGAAAATCTGTGCCCTCGTCTATCCCATAAATAAGGAAAATTTTATGAGATTTACCCTTGATGGTTCTTTCCAAAAATGCTGTTTCGTCAATATACTCAGAGCAGTCAAACCCAATCTCTTCTTTGACTTCCCTTACAGCACACTCAACATCAGTCTCATCTTTGGAAATCTTGCCTCGTGGGAACCCCCACGATTTGGATTCTATGCCCTGCACTAGAAGAATTTTGGTGAGGTCTTTATTCAGTATAGCCACGCCTCTCACGGGGATGGTAGATTTGTACTTTGTGAATTTAGCCAAAGCGTCAGAAGGCGAGCCTCCCCATTTCCAGAAATCGGGACAGGTGGCAAACATAAGGTCACTAAAAGCCTTCATTTTCATAGAGGGCAACATAGGGTTGATATTTCTCACAAAATCTAGGTAGAACCAATGTGCTTCCTCCACTTGGAAGTAAACTCTTTCGACCGACGACAAATCTTCGTCCGGACAGTTGACCACAAAGCGAACCAAAAGGTCCTCCATAACTCGTTCAATAGGCTCACCCACAAACCCGTCTCGTAGCTGAATCGACATGTTGGATAGTTGAAGATTTCGAGTCTAGGGGAGGGCGTTTTGTGAGAGACCCAAATGACAATCATCTTTTCGCGAGTAAAGAGAGCTCTCCATAATAGTTTCAAGTACTTTCAGTAGCATTCATTGAGACAAATAACTGAATTTGTATACAACACTTGAAGCTCTTGGGTCAATCCTTGATTGAGAACATTTTTTTATTGCGTCTCAGCTTTTCGATATCTGGTGCACAGCTATTTTTTGTTGACTTGATAGAGAATGTGATTTTTGAGTGTTCTGGGGGAGCTAGTCTTTTGAACATTCATATAAGCAGATAATCGTCGCTGGTTCTTGGAGTAGAACTGAAATTTGTGGGTTATTGGGGGCGAAAAACAAAGCTAAGGTTGTGCGCACTTTAAACTGGCTACTATCGATTACCTTGTGATACTTATAATTATGGGCTACTTGGGCAAGGCTGATTGCCGGAAGTGATGCTACCGTTCTGGTTTGTATTATTTCAAGTTTGCGTTTGCCTTGTGATACCACCACCTTAGAGCTGCTCGTTATGCGAAGCAAGCAGTCTCATTTTGCTCTCTTACAGTTTTGCTTAACACTGCTTTAAACCCAGTCATCTTGCTCGTATATTTGCTCAGTGCCTACTAACAATCTGGGCTCTCGAAGTCGTAGCTTGAGAGAAGGGTGGTTTCGCAGCTGCTCACGCTGATGGACGGAATGAAAGCCCGGTCCAACACGGTGGTCATTGCCGCCACCAACAGACCCAACTCGATCGACCCTGCCCTGAGAAGATTTGGCAGATTCGACAGAGAAGTGGATATCGGCATCCCAGACGCTACAGGAAGACTGGAGTGTTTGCGGATCCTCACTTGGCCAGTGATGACCTCACTTCATGGACAAGATGATTGGATTCTAAAACTTCCCTTATCACGAGCTCAGGCCCCATTCACCCACCTTCGAAAATATCTGAAAAACTTTGAGGAGTTTTGCCTAATGGGTCAATGGAAAATCACAAAGGGTCCCTGTTTAGAGGATATCTATGATCTATCATGCCGTTGGAGGGCAAGATACTCGAGAAGAAATTTACACAACTCCCTCTATTCGAAACACCTTCTTCACACCTTCAAATCTATGTGCTACGAGGGAAACTCTCAAGAGTGGTAAAGTCTTTCACTCCCCGCAAACCCGGTCTCAATATATATATATATATATATAAATATGGAATTGTCGTTATCATGAAAGTTGGATACATCCCAGAGCACTTTTCCACTCCAATCTTATTTGCCGAAAAACACGGGGTTTTCAAAAGTCATTCACTAGATATTGAGCTGATACCATTTCCCTCTGGATCCGGGCATCTGATTCAATGTCTCAAAAGTGGAGAAATAGATATCGCTGTAGGGTTGACGGAGGCCTTTGTCAGGGGAATATGTAATGGCGATGGTGATTCCTATTCCATTTCCGGTACCTATGTAGAGAGCCCTCTTTGCTGGTCGATATCGACTGGAGCAAATAGAGACGAGCTGATAAGCTCTGCTGAGCTCAACGGAAAGAGAATTGGTGTATCAAGAATCGGATCTGGCTCTTATATCATGTCATTCGTTCTGGCGTTACAGTCTCAGTTTGAGGAGCCTTTTTTTTCCTCTTTCCCGATTCTCCAAAACTTTAAAAACCTCAGAGATTCGGTGAATTTGAAGGAGGGAGTAGAAGGATCGGACGCATTTATGTGGGAATACTTCACTTCCAAAAAGTATTACGACAGTGGAGAGATTAAAAGAATTGGAGAGATTTACACTCCGTGGTCATCTTGGGTGATTGTATCTTCCAACAAACTAGACCGCGGACACTTGAATTTGTTTCAGCAAAGCATTCAGGAAGGAATTTCTTACTTCCAGGAGAACAAGGAAGAGGCCATTCAGTACATCTCTACTCATCTCGACTATTCTAAAGATGACGCATTGGAATGGCTCAAAACTGTAAGGTTCAGTGATGACGTGAACCAGATTGATTTCCAGAAAAACCTGCTCAATACCTCTATGATTCTTAAAACGGCGGGGGTCATTGACAAATCTGACGAAGAGATTTTAGACAGCTTGAGTATGTACAAGTGAGAAGAACTAAATACATTTCTTGGACTCAATTGGAGTGTCTAGAAAGGCTTTATAGTCTAAGTAAACAGGAGAAGAGAAGAGGGCAAGTATCGTTGCAGTGAACTGACGTCAAATTCAGTTTTTCCTGGTTGAAGAGCAGGCAATAGAGGGTTGAATAAGTTAATATCAGCTTAGCTAGTTTTTCCATTGACTCAAACTCTTCCTCATTTTCCCAATCGTCCTCCTCTTGTTGTGTCCCCGCTTGTCTCACTTTTTCTTCTGCCAGTGAGACTGCTGCTACATTACGGGGAACAAGAAAACTGTGCATATTAAGGTTCGATTGCACTAATGTTACTGCTACAATGAAATGCATAATAAACTTCTTATGCCTAAACTTGAGCAAAGGGGAGAAGGAGAGGAAGTTTTCAAGACGCAACTATATATATCGATAACATGCAATGCATGGCGCATTTCGCCGAAAAACGTCGGCCGATGCACCGCATGCAAGAAATACATTCACTATTGATCGTTGATTCACCGCAGCAATATTTTCAAACTCAATTTGGCTACTCTAAAACACGCCGATCCTCACCCCTATCATCTATTCCCTTTCTCCCGAGAAAAAAATGACTCAGGGTATCCCACCTCCTTGCACCATGCATCCTCCTCTTGGTATATAATGCGAGACAGATCCCCCGAAAACCAATGAAGAGATACGGCTCGCTTGAAGGTGTTCGCATCCTTGGGTCCATTGACAAGACCCCAAAATATGACTCTCCAATTACTCCTGCTCATATTTTAACCAAGTCTGCTGTTAAATTTGTGGCACTGCTTCACCGCACGTTCAACGAGACACGCAAGGAACTCTTGCTGAATAGAGAACAAGTGCAAGAAAGTTTAGACAAGGGCGAATCGCTGCATTATCTGAAGGAGACCGAGTGGATCAGAAATGATCCCACCTGGCGTTGTAAAGCTCCAGCTCCCGGGATGACCGACAGAAGGGCGGAAATCACCGGTCCCCCGGAAAGAAAGATGGTTGTAAATGCTTTGAATACGCCTGTGATGACTTACATGACTGATTTCGAGGATTCTAGCTCTCCAACCTGGGACAACATGGTTTACGGTCAAGTCAACCTATATGATGCTGTACGTAAACAGATTGATTTCACCTTGGCCTCTACCGGGAAGTCGTATAAAGTGCAATACGAAAACAGACATGTCCCCACTATTATCGTGCGTCCAAGAGGATGGCATATGGTTGACAAGCACATTCTGATAGATGGTGAGCCAGTTTCTGCTTCATTGATGGATTTTGGTCTTTATTTCTTCCACAATGCTCATCAACTGCTGAAAAACGGTCTGGGACCATACTTCTATTTGCCTAAAATGGAACACTGGACCGAGGCTCGTTTGTGGAACGATGTTTTCAACGTTGCGCAAGACTGCTTGCAGATTCCTCGTGGAACCATTGCAGCCACCATCCTTATAGAAACTCTCCCCATCTCATACCAGCTGCATGAAGTTTTGTTTGCCATCAAGGACCACTCCGCAGGTCTCAACTGCGGGAGATGGGACTACATTTTCTCCACCATCAAGAGACTGAAAAATCATGAAGAACATGTTCTTCCCGATAGATCTCAGGTCACCATGACAGTTCCTTTCATGAGAAACTACGTCAAGCAGCTGATCAAAGTTTGTCACCAGCGTGGGGTACATGCTATGGGAGGCATGGCTGCTACTATTCCTATCAAGAACGACCCTGAAAGAAATGCTACAGCTATGAAGAACGTGGAACTTGACAAGCTCAGAGAAGTCACTTCTGGCCACGACGGAACGTGGGTCGCCCATCCTGCCTTGGCTCCAATTGCAACAGGTGTGTTTGACAAGCACATGCCCACGCCTAATCAAATTCATGTGCTTAAGGGGGATGAGTTTAGCGTATCTGAGCAAGATCTTGTGGATACAAACATTAAAAACGCCAAAATTACCACTAACGGTATTTCAGTCAACATCGATATCGGACTTCAGTATATGGAAGCCTGGCTTCAAGGGTCCGGTTGTGTCCCCATCAACTATCTCATGGAGGATGCGGCTACGGCAGAAGTTTCTCGTCTTCAATTGTACTCATGGTGCAAGCATAATGTAAAGACTGCCGATACAAACGAGGATATCACGCCTGAGCTTGTGTGCAAAATGATTGACGAGCAGGTTGCACAGCTGGGCTCTAACAAACCAGGTAATAAGTTCAAGGTGGCTGGTGAATGTTTGAAGAAGGAGATCAGTGGACAAGTCAAAGTGGCAGAGTTTCTCACTACTTTGTTGTACGATGATATCGTGACAATTGGCGAGGATGTGGACCTGGAGAGTTTGTACGACTAAACTAATTAGAGAGTCTAGATTACTGAATAGAGTTATGAGAATACAATTATTCGAGCGGATGTAACTTGTGGTGAATGGAGCTTATGACAATGTCTGGGGGAGTGAGATGACTTTGACTTAGAATGGATGACTCCCTTCGAATTGTCTAACTTCCGAGATGTAAAGTACGTTGCGTACTATTCTGCACTTTTTGCAAAGTAGGTTTTAAAGGTAAAGATTGGCTTTCCCACGTCATCAGAATGCCTTGAGTTGAAGCTCATATTTGGGCATTGCTGGATTATAGACATTACGAAACTAAATGACAGGATATCCTGAGGAACGATAGAGGGAAACTAGTATCAGATGGCATAGGGCTAATCTCGGTACAGTTGGATCTTTTGTTGTCAAAACAGGGGAATGTGTCGTCCTCACTAGAACGTGTGAACTACGGCACACCGGACCTGTGCAATACCCGCGGATACGCCGAGATGAATTCGGAGATCGCCGGAAATAGGTAGATAATGAATACATGCAAACAATTCAAAAAGGACAAGACGAAGTTGTCCGACAAGAGTTAATCCACATCCTAAAATTTGTTTTATATGAAGCTCAAGTGACATTAGGTGCATAAAGCTGCATATTTTTCATGCATGGGTACTTTGTATATCATTCATGACTTTAAGTGAAGAAAAAAATCCAGATAATAGCAGCCGTTGTAACAAGTACTGGTGACTCTTTGAATAACCTTTGTCCTTGAGGGAAACATCTTCTTCAATTCACACATAAGAAAGAAAATATTGTGCGCGACAAGAATGTCTCTAAACAATCCGAAAAGAAAATTGAGTCGGTTTGCCTGAAAGAAGCTATTTCTCATTTTTGCTGCCTCTCAGAACACTGTAGTTGTTTCCCGAGGCGGGACTTCATGTGCTACCTTTGAGGAAAGAATTATGATCGGTGTCAGAGAATTCTGTCAACTTGCAGTGTACTAGATCTTTCAGACCAAACTTTTGACTAGGCTATTCAGCTGCTGTACCACCCAATGACACATTCACCCATCGCCAAGAACCTGCCATCTCATCAGTCGGTCCTGCACGCATGTGAAGGAAACGCACGACTGAAGGAAAAGCGGTATGCATCTCTTAAGTCCGACAGCCCCTAAAAAAACACCCCAATTACCACCTTAGGGGCTCCCGAAAACTTGAGACTCGATTGTGACTAGCAATAAGACCCACTCTGACATCGCATGTAATCATTTCAGAATTGGGGTTACATGATGAGTCTACAGTGGTTGACCTGACATTGTTTGAGCTTCTGAGATACTGCTTCGCAAAAGTAGAGTCAATGGTAGTGCGCATACCTGATCTTTTCATCAAGCCAGCCAGGCCGTGGTTCTTTCTCTTCTCAGGTTGTAAAGAGAGCAATCAACCACGCCATCTTCTCAGTTGACTCCTTATATGGCTTAGATATTACTTCTGTTTCTGATGAAATTCATGAAACCCATTTCTCTGTTTTTCAAAACCTGGCAATAATCGATTGTTGAAATCTATGATAATGTGATCCGTTATAGCTTTACAGACTGTTAAGAGCTACACGTATAATCGGTGCCAATGGCGCGCCCACACATTTACAAGCCGCAAAAGCGATTCATGCAAGTGAAGGTTTTGTTATTTATGGCCCAAAAAAGGACCAGTCTCGACTCACGTACTAATCAGCAGCAGTATCTCATCACTTTGAATCATTGGGCAAAAACGGTAACCTGGTAAATCTGGTACTGTTCAATAGTAGGACAAAGCTACAATTCCTCCACTTTTTTTAGCAGAATCTTCACCTCCGCCCACAGAAAGGATCCAAAATATGAAGAAACATTATAGAAAAATACATCTTAACTATTTCTCTCTCACTTCAAAAATTTACACACTTAGATATTAGTCACTTTCCTGATTGCAGGGACGCGAAAGGGGCACAAAAGTGGCACAGAATGGGCACACACTACATTTAAAAGAAAAAGGGCATCAGGGTAAAGTGAGTGTGATCAATGGGAGGGGAAAAATTTTGCAAAAGCCAGAGTCAGTAGTCGTCCTCTATTTCAGTAATTTATCTACAACTCCGCAGCACTCACCATCAGTTCATTTACAGTTTTTGGAACTCAGTAGCTCTCAGCCATCAAGCAGGTAGTTCTGCACAGACGCTTGGAGAGTATCAAGTTCAGGTTCGCTTTATTTGTACCCAGAACGTTATCTCCATTCCAGCAGCAGTTTGTCTCCCTTGACACTGCTCTGAAAATCAACTACCGCGTTAGTCTCCTAGAATGCCTGTTTCGATCATGCTTACAATAAGGCTTTTGGTGAATCCTCATTCACTCAAGTAAATAATGCTCAATTATTTCCATCAACAATTAAATCAGTCCTGAATTAGTGTACAATAATGCATAGTCTCAATAAATAAACCTCTCCCTTCTGCGGACATCAATCAATGTCATCTGCAATTCGCACCATTGCCGCGATATTGGAAGCCATCGTTGCAAGACATGTCTTGTAATTGTCTGCGTCATCTGCGAAATGCTGCATGCACGGCTCACCGTAAACCGATTTGTGAACCTTCTTGACAAAACGCTCGTACAAGTCCAGACAGCTTTTCATTTCCACCACCCGATGAGGCAATTCGTCCGGCGAAACTCCCAATTGTATCGATACATCCTTCAGCAGGTTCTGCAAGTTCACCAGTGTCATGGTATCTACCTGCGAAAGGTTCAGCTGCGCATACAAATGTCTTTGAGAAGAGGGAAAATCAGATTGTCTTCTCGTGAGCGAAAGATCGCCCATTTTGTCCAGATAGTCACTCAAAAGCCTATCATGGAGGGACTTGATGGATTTATAAGACTGAATGAATTGCGAAACATCTTTTGCTACTTTGGATTCTTTTTGCTGCAGATCTGATAACTCTTGGTTAAGTGCGTCCCGCTCCATATAAATTTTTTCCACATCACTTTTAGCCACAAGTTGTAAATTTTTCTTAGAGTTTAGCAAATGCGACCCTTCAACATTGTTCAACATCGACTTGAGATGCCTCAACTCTTCGAGCTCAAGTCTCTGCTGCGACACCTGCTGCCTAAGTTGAGCCACTTCGTCTGTAGTTTTGAGAGTTGGAGAAGACACAAAAGATCCTCCCTGGGATGTGGGTGGAGTGGTCCTGGGAGAAACGGATTTCTTTTGCAAAGGCGTATACGCTTCCTGGATCATTTTCTCTCTCAAGTTTTTGGGCTTCTCCGTCTCAAAGATAGCATGGGTGTCGTCATCCGATTCATCACTTGCATCCTCCATTTTGACCATGGGAGTTGACTGCGATATGGGAGCATTATACCGTGGCAAAGATGAGGTTTTCTGAGTTTTCCGTGCTTGATTGAGTATAATATCGCGTTCGATGATGGATAAATCGTTGGTCTCAGTACTGTGATGCGACTCTGGCTCGTCACCCGATAAATAAAGGTACGATTCTGATTTTGCAGTCTTGTCAAAGTTATCATTTATAGCAAAGCTAGCATCTGAGACCTCCTGCATGGCCTCAATCACATGGTTGTACGACATTTGTTTGTTTGTGTGGATCGGTGGTGTATGGATCACAGAAGGCTCAGATTTAATGTAGTGAGAGACAATGGATGAATCGAGACATCATGCCACACGGTTACGTTTTCTTTTAGCGATTTGACTTTGACCTGGATGACGTCTTCGAGCATACCTGAACCCTGTAGGACAATGTTGTTGTCGGTGACTTTCTCGCCAATATAGTAACGCACGTTCTGCGAAAGACCCCAACGATTAAGAAAATCCATAATCTGCTCATTTCCACTCAGCAGAAGCAGCTTTTGCAATTTGACCATTGGGATGTACCGACTCGATTTGAGTAGTCTGAGTGTAAATTTTGCTCGCACTCTATCAAGAAGCCAGTTTTGGATTAAAACACCATGAAACCGTTCGCTGGCGGATTTTGAACTTATGCATTTTGAATAGAGTTTCAAAAACAACCGAAAATCATTACCAAAGTATGCTTTGGATAGCTTCTTGGCCTTTTCGTAACACGAATCTTGAGGCCACGAAACCTGTTTGTCGTGAGCCATGAACTCGTTAAGCCTCTCTGAATTTTCTGTAATGCACAAATATCCCACATACTGTGCCATAGTTTCTACCTTTTGACCTGGCAAGGCATTGTTTATGGGATAAAGCTTGAATAAAAGAGTGTTTAGACAATAGGCAAAATGAGGCAGATCTTTAAACCGCACAGAAAAGGCCAAATGAGTCTCAAATGTTGTTACAGCTAGACTGTCTGTAATATTCTGAAAATACAAATCCCTTTCCAGAAGAAGCATTTTTTGTAAAATCTTTCTGCAATTTTCGGAATTCGACGTTTCTTTTATACGGAAAAGACATTTCCACAATGTAGGAGCAGATCTTACAACTTCTGGAGAAGGTGCCTGGTCCATTGTCGCGTGGTCCAAATTTACATCTTTGGAGTAACCTGAAAATGGTTTGGGATAAAAAAAGGGAAGAGGCTGAAGTTGAGACAATGAAGGATAATGTGGTGCGAGATTACAGGCGAGTTCTAGCTCCCCACCATCAAGCGCCGGCAAATGCTGGTTATCCCAATCGTTATTCCCGACTTTTTCTTCCACCACAGCTCGTCTTATGAGCTCCCTGATTTGAGATGCTGCAGTCTCTAGTTCTTGAAGTGAGAGATTAGTTTCAGAGAGGCGTTGTTTCTGTATTTCTGCCCAGGCTTTTACCCCGTCCATAGTGAGAAAGCGACAGGGTTCAATCCCTTGGCAGGTTAGTTTCACAGAGGGAGAATCTCTATGTGGAGCAGAATTGTGGCAAGATAAATCGCAGCTCTGTCATCGGAAAGGTTGATTATCTTTCTGAGTAAGCTCTTTTTTGCCTTGTTGCCTGCCAAATTCAATAAAATGCTCCGCGCAAAAAGATTCTTCAGTAGTGACCAAGGACGCCAGCTGTTGGAATTAATCATGTTCTAGTCTCCATTGCTTGCCTCGAGTGAATAACGAGTTGCCTCGTATTAAAAAATGATCAAAACAGTCTTGCCTAGCTTATCAGGGCACGATATCTTTGAGTGGCCCTGAGTACCCTCAAATTGAATCAATCTACCGATCGTTGCGATTTACAAGCTGGGATGCGCAAAAATCGTAGACCGTAGAAACGCGCAACTTCTACGAGAATCCGGCTTTATAGTTCAAACAGTTGTCTGACTTGCCAGACTGAACAAAAATGAGACAAGGTATTCAGAAACGGCGTTTTATGCCGACGTTATAACTCATGGTCTTGTCTGGTCAGAGATCAAAGAACCTCATTTCACGAACTACCAGTATATGCTACAAGCTTTTGAGACATTTTAAGTTTGAGCTTCTTTTGAGCTGCGCCTCGACTTAAAAATCATCTTGGCAACTTCGGATGTCACAGCAATTAGTCATCGCCTTGCTCGTTCCGCATATATATTACACATATATATGGCACAGCCTGTAAATCTTCTAGACCCGCGAAAATTTTTCTCACAAAAACTACTCACTACAGAGGAAAATTACTGATTGCATTCATTTGTTAATCAACCCTCTTCATCGAACACTCCGTCTGCAACTCTTTTGGAGACACTTACTGGAAATATTCACTTATTTCCCCTTTGGAGCTTTTAATTAAGTCTTCTTCCCCATCATGTTCCAACCACAGGTTCATCACGGGTACTCAAACTCGTACTCAAACTACTACTACCAGACGGCTCCCTTTATGGCTCCGCCTGGTCCCCTTCCGGTGGCTCCGCCGATTTCCAGCGGTGGAATTTCATCCCACTTGGACTACGATATGGATCAAATGACAAAGTTTGTTTGTTGGATCTGCTTTGGATTGATGAAAATCCCAGATCCTCCTTCGGCTTCTTTTGTTGAAGTGGTAAAGTCTGTACTTGTGGCAACAAGACTGCCCAAGTCCACTTTGATCTTGTCCCTTTTCTACCTTTCGAACAAGTTGGAGAAAGAAAAAATGGAAACAAACGATCAGATTGCTGTATTCCATACTCTTACTGCTTCGTTTGTTTTAGCTAATAAGTTCAATGACGATAACACGTTCACCAATCGTTCATGGTCGGAAGCTACTGGAATCGCTATAGAAACAATTTCTCAGCTTGAAAGAGAATGGCTCTGTACGTTAGGCTGGAATCTTCACCTAACCTCCGAATCGGGCTATAAATGCCTGGAAGAGTGCTGGAATACTTGGTGTGCCAAGTTTGTTCCGCCTTCTTCCCCTCAAAAAGAATCATGGAGGGGCCACAGAAAGACTCGTTCTTCCATCCTGCCACTGATCAACCAGCCTGCGCCTCAGCCTGCGTATTCGTACTTCCCGCAGCCGCAAAATTATAGCTATCAGCCTGTGCCTTATTATATGGGCTATCAAAACGGTTACGGCAGCTACTACAATCCGTACTCCGCCTACGATGACAATCAGCCGAGACAGGCGTCTTACAATCAGACCTACGACACCGCCACAGCTTGCTAGGTGTTTTTTTTTTAGATTATTGAATTTTTTGTGTCGCAAAGAGTAAATGGAACTTGAATGATATCTTGAAGTGACACTGTTTTGGTGTTGCTTGCATTCATGCTGACTGTATGTTTTAAGGTAAAAATAGGGACTTTTTCACGCTCATCAAACTTTGTCTGGGTTGAGTGAATATTCATCGACTGTATATGAGTATCTTAGACTTATTCCATTTAAGCTCACTCGTATATGCGGTTGCGTAGAATTAAGTGAATAATGTTGACGGAAAAATGGGAACGAAGTGGAAGGACATTGTCTATTCCATAGCACATTAAAATTGGACCCAAACCTTTACTAAGAGAAAAATTGAGAAAGCTATCGAGCCTCAAAAATCGAGATCAAATAAGAAGCAAGGGAAGATGATCAATCTCCACTGGGAATGTGTAAGGCGAGTTATATATATATATATCCGGAACACATCATCAAGATGAGTCTTACAATGATAATTGTAAGTCTTCAACGATAAAATCGCCGCTAACAAAAAGATTTTCCTCGCTTTGATCACCGAAATGGTGATTGTTTCACTTCTAATCATGCCAATGCCTCGCATGGTGAGAAAGAAGCTGGTTTGCTACGCTGATTTTTTAAGAGGCAATATATACTTTAGGAACATAATTGGAGTATCTGCTTTCTTCACGGCAACAATCTTCATTGATGGGCTCAGAAATGGACTTGATCTAGGGTCATTGCTAAAAAGTCCAAATGATGGATTCATCGAAACGATTCGTAACCCCCAATACGGACTTCCCTCAGCTGAGATGCCGCTCTCAAAGGCTCAGCTTGCAAAGATGTTTCATGCACAGAGAAATGTTTATCTCACTGGTGCAGTGCTGTTTTTAGGTATGGTGATACCCACGGTGGTGAGCGTGCTGAGAACGCTGAACGAGTCTCAGGAACAGCTTGCCAAGTCAAGGAATGAGTCCGATCCCGAGAAAGTGAAGGAATTGAAAGCAAAGATCCACAAGGCCGATACGAATATTGGTGCTTTGAAGAAACAATTGAACAACTTGCAAACTGCGTACAACAAAGCTGTCGACGAATCGGGTACCGAGAGCAGTAGTGGTAAAAAGAGCGATTGATTTTTTTTTTTTTTGGTTCTATGTATGTCACGATCATCATGTTTTTTTTTTGGTATGTAACTTGAATTCTTGAGTCCTTGAGTCGCAAAGTCGAGTGTTGCTCGAGTGAGTTCATTTGTATTAAGACTGATCGCTGCGGTCACTCTAGCAATAAGATTTCGTCTCCAGTGCTTGGGCATCTAGTTGCGCGCATCAAATCTTCCATGCTGTAAATTTGTCATCACTCAAACAGCCATTCACTTCCTTCCTCACGGATTTGGTTAGCTTGATTATGTCTGTTTTCAATGCTTTGAGAATTCGAACATTCGCACTGGTCAATCTCCTAAAACGTATTATGGTGCTTTTTGTCTTCTAGTCACATAGGGGTTTCATTCGAGCATACGAACCAATATTAACATGTTTTTTTTACTTGAGTCAAATGAGAAATAATACCATCGGCATGCTATACTACTTCAAACTTCAGCGCATATATATATATATATACCTCACTTAGATTCATCAACATGCAGGGCGTATATATGCCACGATCTAACAAGAACAAGTATGCTCTTCCTGGGGCTTACTCAAAGACGCCTACAAACTTTTTCACCACTCCGAAAAAGAAAATGATCGGCTACATTTTCCTGCTCTTTATGTTTGCGGTGCTTATAGTAACAAACATACCGAAACGACAGACTACAGAGTCCAATTACGTTATAGAGGACGCTAATGCTGACAAAAAACCAATCATGGATCAAGCTATATAGAGCTATTTAATCACTCATCAACCTTTACTCCTTCGAAACTTCATCGATTCCTTTATTCTTAGCATCAAACCGTTCTTGCCATACAGTCTTTCCCGTGCATGAGCAAACCTGCTTCTCGTTTTCCCAAACACCAGCACTTCTAGCGATGACGCCGGCCAAGTCACTGGCATCAACTTTATCTCTCGACTGCGACAGCACCATTGAGCGGCCTATAAGGTCAGTAATTCCCAGTTTAGTGTGGAAAAATGCCTGACCTTTATAAAGACCTCTAAAAAAATCACTTGGGGTATTTACTTCTACCGCTTGCAATTCGTGAATCGGTTTGCCGGTAGATAGAGAGCCATTGGAAATGTTCCCACTTTCACGAATGGAAGGATGGTAGATTCCCTTTTCCACCCCGTTTACTGTAACGTCAAAAAGCAGCTCATCTGCACCCACAGAAACGATTCTAGCGAGCCCTCGTACCGGGTTGTCGCGGTAGCTTTGAGGTGAAAATGATTCTAGGATACAAACAGCAGCAGAGTTGGGAGTCCCGGTTCCCCTAATGATAGCATCCTTCCCGATGGACTGGATAGACTGGATTATGACTGACGGGGGACATGACCCGGTGATTGATACCCTCTGGTTCCCAAGATCAATATCAAACTTTGACACACCTTTAATCGCAGTCAGAGCCGATTTTATCGAGCTCACGCATGAGCCGCACTCCATAGGCACCGCATAAACCGTCTACTGTTAGTGCGTGGTTGGCGGGTACTCACTTCAAATTCTTTAGTCATCACAAATTGTTAGCGGTGCGAGTCGAACTGCGGTAGTGCATGAGTGAATCAGATGATTTTGCGGAAGGCATCGTTGCATTTCTCTTGTAAACGAACTGAAATGTTACTTCCAAGTCTAAATGCTTTTTTAGTTAATTTTGGGAAGCCTTTGAATCGCGTTCGTACTGCGAGTGCTGCTGTGCTTGCGAGGGTGCCTCGCCTATCTTAAGCTGACACGTTTACTTATACCCTTACTTCTTGAAGAGCATAACTACGCTTTGTGAGAGCAACAATTTGTTAATTACGTGTCACCTCTTACGCTGGAGGTTGTTTTATAGAAGTCTTTCTCTACAAAAGGTAGTGCACCCACCACTCTCTGAAGAATGCCAAATGAACAGATCGATACTTCGGCACACTTTGAAAACATCTTTGGTCTTTCTTTCATGGGTTCCGGTATTGTACTCAATTAATGAGCACGTGGTGCAAGTGACTCAGGTAAAGGGCAGTTCGATGTCGCCAACTTTGAATGCATCGCAGCGACAGAACGATTTTGTTTTGCTCAACAAATGGAATCTCCACGATTCTGTCCAGGTTGGCGATGTAGTTGTTATGCGGTCTCCGCTTGTCCCGGAAAAAATTTACGTAAAGCGCATCAAAGGGGTTCAAGGCGACACTGTTGTGACGCGGCACCCGCACCCAAAGAAGGAAGTGATTATACCGAGAAACCATGTTTGGGTGGAAGGAGACAACATCCATTCTGTAGATAGCAATACATTTGGTCCTGTGTCGATAGGGCTGCTTTTGGGACGAGTCCGCAAGATTGTGTGGCCCTTAGATCGCTTAGGAGACGTTGCCCCGCACGGTGGAAGAGAGTGTAGAAAGGGATTCTTGAAAGTGGATAATGCTGATATGTAGACTATAAAGAAAAGTTGGGCTGGCTAAAAGACTTTAGCGTTGAAGGTCTGAGTTTTTTGATCTTTGTGGATAGAATTGGTGTATCGTTATGTTTTTCCAACGGCTTGCTTTCGTGAAGAGGGAACTCTTCAGCGGCGTTTTTCGGTTTGGGGAATTTGAAGCCAAAATTGATGGAATTTGAAGGCTTTTTAAGCAAGTTTGACAGATTGTTTGTACCGAAATCAAAGTCTTGATCGTTGTCCATAAAACTCTGGAAAGAAGGTGTAGATGCAGATGCGGAGGGGGATTTTCCAAAGAAGGAGAAAATGTCTTTGCCCTTGGGCGACTCCTTGAAAGGTGAGTGACCTTTAGGTGAGTAAGTGCCTCTGGAATGGAAAGACTTTGATTTCACAAAAGCTGATCTTCTCACAGGACACTTGACCTCTGAGCGGATTCTGTGTAACTCCCTCTCGCAGTCTTTCTTGTAGTTGTGGTCCTTCATCTCCACGTAATGCTTAGGGAAGCAGCGGTGCTTGTAAAAGTTGAAGAAATTCTTGTATCCGCCGTTGAGGATCAGCATGTCAGGGTAGTCAAGACACGGGTACCGATCCTGGTTAGCAAACCTGTCTAATTTGCGCAGGTGGTTTGCCATTATGGGCCCACGGTAAGATGAAAACTCGCAATGGAAAATGAGGAGCGGGTGCGATTTCTTTTCTTTTCGACTTTGTGCACTCAGCAGTTTTTCTTCCAAGTCCTGCTTGGACGATATGTTGATAGCACCGTCGATGTGGCCGCCGTTGAACTCATACTCGAAGCGGCAGTCGATTACTATAAGCTGGTCAAACACGTGGTTGTACGAACCGTCCAGGATGTTTACCAGTTCGTCAACCTCTATGCGTGGAATGAGATCGTCTTCGCCCTTTGAGTGCTTGATTGTACTTTTTGCCAAAACAGAATTGCACCGATATTCCTCCTGCTGTGGGGGCGATTCTTCAAACCGTAAACGATCAATCTTTTTCGATATGGAGTCCGGAATAGCGTTGTCGTAAACTTCCTTTGGCGACTGGTACATCGAGTGAGTTCGCCTGAACTTGGAACGAATGCCCGGGTCGGGCGAGCGCTCTACGCTGCGTGGTTCTTTGACGTCTCTCAAAATTTTGCAAGTGTTCGGCGACGCACGTTCCAGAATGGGCGAGGGAATGGATCCACCAAGAGAAATGCTATTGGCTGTGATGGTATTGGAACGACGAAGCGAGTTTCTTTTAAGCCTTCTTGGTGGAGGGGGAGGTGGCATGCTCATACTGTCGGATGAGCTATCTCGGTGAATGGAAAAATTGCACTTGCTAAAGAGGGAAGCGGAGGATCGGGAGGGATGTTCCAAATCCGAATCCACAGTCGACGCAAGCGACCATGTAGACGATGCAGCTGACGACATATTGGTCAGCGGAGGTCTTGGAGGTTGAAGCACTTTGCTTATAGATGGAGAAAAATCCATCGAATCGTTCTCATCGAAAAAGGGCTTCTTCGGACATGTTGTCTTTTTCATACTTTGTGTTAGTCTACAGAGAAGTTCAATCACACTTACCTTTCAATGTGAACATTCTCTGAAAGATCAGCCGCTATGGTCGACGGAGAATCATAGTCGGTGTGGAACATGGGATTTTCCTTCAACGAGTAAAAGTCCCTCTTGCTGAAACTAGGCGATTCCATAATATTATCTTGGAGATCTTCAAACATGCTGCTTGGTCGAGCCATGATCTGCTCTAAATGTGCATACCGGTTTTGACCCGAAACAGGAAACCAGTGTTTATGTTTCGATTCGCGGTGCATGCGTGTGCGTTTGCAAGATTTTTTTTTTTCCTCGTCTCTATGGCGATGGGACGCGTCTACGCATAAAGGGGAAGGGTATTGCAAGGTGAGTAGTGGAGCTTCTTAAATTGAGGCAAAGCTAGGGCTTTATTCTCGTTAGAGCAGCAAACTAATTAGCGGGCGCACGACCCTCGGCAATACGGTACTTCTATTCGTAAACGCGATATGCATGACAACCCTTGCTAATGATGTAATCCTTGTTTCTCTGCATAGAGTGATTTTCAAATTTCCGAGTGAGTGAGTGATTGTTAATTAGCTTGTGCTGATTGGATTTGTATTGGCGAGGCTTTGTGACTTTGATAATCTCCTTCGTTTATTTCCGCCTATCGCAAAAGTAGAATGGAGCCTGTTGCGATACAAAAACTATTGGGACTAGCCGGTTCATTTCACGTCCTTTGTCTTGCTCAAAGTGGCACCATAGCTCTCGTAAACATCGTGGGAGCCATACATGGTAGGGTATGATGGAGAGACAGGCTGGGCTGGATTTTCTTCCTTGTACTGCTGGAGGGCTTTTTGTACAAGATACTAATACTATTTTTCAGTTATTTATAGAACCACAGTTGATTTATTGTGTGTGATTGATTTATTATTTCGGCTAGCCAAAGACTTTCAACAACAAGACTAGAGTTGAGTAGCAAGACAGGACTTTAATACATTCTTCAGAACTTAAAAAAGATCGAAAGGCCAGAATTTCATCAAGCATGATTATAAAGTGCTTTTTGGTACAGTAGCTCATGTTTTCTCATGATTAGTTTAAATTTCAATCTCTTTTCAGCTTTTCCAAGAGTAATAAAGGAGCACTGTGAGGTTGGATTCCTGGACATAAGGTGTTTCTTTCATTGGCAAGGGGCCTCTACCAGAGTTCGTCTTCACCGATACTAAATGAGACTGTCAAATATGGCAAGAGTCACGGCTTTTTGCCAAAGTGTTCCTCTTCTTCTATCATAGTCAAAAAGAGCTGCAACCATGAAACTTATAATCTTACTGTCAATTGCTTCCCTGCAGTTTAGCTGTACTGATGACAGAACACTAAACCACAATATGTCAGCAGGGCAATCAGGGAATCAACGTTCAGGCGGAGCGTGTTTTACCGTTTTTCGACCTTGCCATGCGGAAGTTGATCGGTAAGTTTCGGTCAAGGAAGTGAGGAATGAAGGTGAAAGAAACTTGGTGATTTCTATGCGACCATTGAACATTTGGTGATTGGGCTTCCTGTTGTTGTTCCCGTGATTGTTATGACTTTTGGACTAACGCCCCGGGTTCCACATAGGCAACCTCCAAGGATCTTTTATTTCCAATATTGCAGCATTGCAAAGCGCAGTCACAAAAGACCCCTTCTTGATGTTGCACAATCCAGTGATCTGGATGACTACTTGGCATAATCAAACTGGCTGACGAGTTCTCATATTGAGAAGATTGTCGGCTTAACTATCATACTGCTGCGTCTGTTACTACCTCATCACCTCATGTACTATATAGCCTTTCACTTTATGCAATGACATTGCGGACAGTTATTCCTGCCCCTGCAGATCTCAAACCCATTTCTTTTTGAGTCAAAAGACTGTTACAGTCCCACCCTCCAAGCCATTAAAGCAACGTCATGAATACCTTGAATTAAAACAGCTGATCCTCACGAACTTGGTTCCCTGTTTATATGGAACAGTTTCAAATTTACAGGTATATCATTAATTCACAGAAATCAATGGCTGAGATTTACGTGTAGTGAAGAGCCACTTTATTTGAGTACAATAGTTACATAGACTAAATCACAGCACAAAAGTATCTAATATTCAATCACTTTTCGTCCTTTTGACACACCCCAACACCATGGAGGATCGGTTTCAGATCTCCAACTTTCGAGTGGTTAGAAACCTCGGAAGAAGCAAATTCAGCAAAGTCGTCCTTGCTTCCGATGTCCAGACACAAAGGCTATTCGCAGTCAAGATCATCAAAAATATAGAAAAACCGACATTGAGCCAGAAACACTACAGTGGCTACCGTCAGATCGAGAACGAGATTGAGGTGATGAGACAGATAAGCCGGTACAACCATCCTAATCTTCTGCGGCTCCTGGAAATCTCTAACCCTAGCAACTCTACCAAGTTTTACTTATTTTTAGAGTATTGTGGGAAGGGCCATGTAAACTATGTCTCATTCAATCAGTCAATAGACACTATGCTGTCGTACACACGACAAATAATGCAGGGTCTCAGCTTCTTATCAATGCTCGGAATCGTGCATCGGGATATAAAGCCATCGAATCTTCTCATCGCTGACAATGACAATGTCAAGATTTCAGACTTTGGTATCAGTTACAAGCTAACTGGTGATGATGAAAAAGACCAGGCGGAGCTTAGTAACACATTGGGTACTCCTCTTTTTCTATCACCAGAGCTTTGCTGGCATAATGGTTACGAAGTGGGAGCTTCTCCAATCATAGATTTCAAAACTGATGTATGGTCTTTGGGGGTAACTCTATACCATTTGGTCTTCAATCAGTTCCCCTTTCAAAGCGATAACGAGTACCGAGTGTTTCACGATATAGTTTACAGAGAGGTGGTTATTCCCGATATTGGTGCTTTTATGTTCAACACTAGCTTCAAGCTATACTCTCTCTTTACAGATTTTATATCGCAATGTCTAGTCAAAGACATAAGCCGACGAGCTAGCATATCGGCACTTATGTTACATCCGCTGATTTCTTATCACATGAAGAGCGGCCCATTGGAGGTTTATAGAAATAGAAATAATGCGATACTGGGCAAGAGCACCCAAGTGCCTGTTGCAAAACAGAAACCAAAATGGAAGGAAAAAATTGGCAAACTGTGGAAGAAACAAAATGCTCCAGAGTCTACTTTTGAAGACAGCAAATCTGAAACAGATTCTTTTCAAAGTGAAGAGGAACAGACTCTGCCTATTGAGTATGTTCCACCAGAGTTTGTTCCGCCTGCGGACCCCATTGTTGAAGAAACTCCGTTAAGGATATCGTCATTCGAGCCGCTGGCGGCTCCGGTAATGCCTCAGTCAGAGCATGGTTCGAACAGGCTGAGTCAGACTTCATCAATAGGAAAGAACAGTGTGGGTTCCACGAGATCGTCACTTACCCGTTCCAGGCCAATGAACAATCTCAAGGCAAATTTAAGCACCTCCAACATTCCTTTGCAGAATGAAAGACGATATATCACAACGTCTGAGTATTTTGATAGTTTGAGTTGAGTGTATATTCGTACTTTGGGGTTGGAAGCAATCAGACTGCGAAAACTAGGACTGTTTATAAGAAGAATTCATTAATGCAAGGTCTAGATACATCCAGATGACCTGAGTCACCTGGAAAACTCAAACTCAATGCTGATCACAACTTTTCATTAGAATTTTTAAACTGATCAGTTACATATGCCTTAGATTTGAGCTGCTAGATAATCGTGATGCTCATAACAGCTCTACCTGGAACGGACGACTTGCGTCTCGTGTAAATTACCCAGGCAGGGGCAATTCTATTCTCTCCATTTGCCTCAGCATAGATTCTGATTATAGACTGAAATGAATATATAGCAACGGTCGTTAAGTATAGTAGGGTAATATAGTATTTTAGCTGGCAGATGTCCTGGTGTGCTTCAAATAATATTGCAAAACTGCATTTTTGAAGAACGGTACACATAAAATGAGATATAATCTCAGCCATCCAAGTATTAGACACTAGGCTTATAATCGAACATGGCTAGAAAACGTGGATAAGAGAATATACTTCATCCGTCAGGGCTTCCGCCGACTGATATACAAGATACTAGTAACCAACAATGTGACCTGGTATGCAACTCACTGGACGGTCAAATAGGGATCGGGCCATGTCTATTAGTGAAACTTGTTTGTATGAGACATATGGGGAAAATACATTATCTACAGATCACCTGTAACATATGGAAAAAATCCATCTACAGATCACCTGGAACAGGGTACTGCGAGACCCACTCAGCCACTTCTTTGGCCAATTTCCTCACGTCGGCAGACTCATCAGCTTGAGCCTTGAAACTTGCAAGCTTTTCCTTTGGAGAAGCACCGGTCTCGGACTGCTTCAGCTTAAGGGCAATCTCGATAGCTGCATCAATGTAGTCTGCCACTTTGACAAACTCGGAAGAGGAAAACCCTCTGGTGGTCATTGCTGGGGTACCAACTCTCAGACCGGATGGGAACAAAGCGGAAACATCACCAGGTACGGTATTTTTATTTGCGGCAATGTTTATTCTCTCAAGAACAGCCTCCACACGAGCTCCGTCAATCTTCTTTGGTCTGAGATCAATCAGAACAAGGTGGGTGTCCGTTCCACCGGACACAAGGTCCATACCCTTTGACTTGAGAGCGTCGGCAAACGTCTTTGCGTTGGAAACTACTTCCTGCTGGTATTCTTTGAACTCTTGAGAAGAGGCTTGTTTTAGAGCTACCGCAAGAGCAGAGATTGTGTGATTGTGTGGTCCACCTTGATGAGCTGGGAAAACAGAAAAGTTGATCTTTCTCTCCAGATCGTACGGAATCTCCTTACCCTTCTTAGTAACAGACCGGATACCTTTGCGGTAAAAGATCATGGCACCGCGCGGCCCTCTGAGGGACTTGTGAGTGGTTGTAGTGACAATATCAGAGTACTTGAATGGAGAGTCTGTCACTTCAGCAGCAACGAGACCAGAAATATGGGCCATGTCTGAAAGCAGGTAGGCTCCTACAGATTTGGCGATTTGTTGCATGCGCTCATAGTCGATTTTACGAGCATATGCCGAAGCTCCAGCCACAATGATTTTAGGACGGAACAGTTCAGCCGATTTGGCCAGCTGATCATAGTCTATGATACCAGTAGACTCGTCAACGCGGTAAGGCATAGTTTGAAAGTATTTACTGATAAAAGAGATCTTGGTAGATGGTGTTTGGTATCCGTGACTCAAATGGCCTCCATGAGGGAGATCTAGACCCATGATTCTTCCACCAACTTCCAAAACAGCAGAGTAAGCATACAAATTGGCTGGGGCTCCAGAAAGAGACTGTACATTGACCCCCCACTCGGATGGGTTCAGCTTGAAAGCTTCAAGAGCACGACGTTGGCACAGGGACTCTGCCTTGTCAATTATTTCGTTACCACCGTAGTAACGCTCTCCAGGGTAGCCCTCAGAGTACTTGTTCTGCATTTCAGATCCCAACAGGTCCATCACAGCTTTAGAGGTGAAATTCTCGGAGGGGATCAAAGTGACCGAACGCTTTTGACGTGCTTTTTCCTGGCTGAGAATGTCAGCCATCTCGGTGTCAACTTCAGCTACAGGCTTGGAGAGAAGAGCCTGAGCTCTGGTTGAGAGAGCATAACTTCTCCGGCAGATTCTATGAAACCTTTGCATGGTGGAAAATTTTGAAATTTGAGTGCATTTTGAAATTGATGATCTCTGAAGCGAAGCGTAAGAGATGATCTCTAGATTGAACTGTAGCCGACTAAGCTTCAAAAAATTTCTTTGAATCAATTTGTCGAGTGTGAAATCTGTTTTCCCTTCTTTTGACTCTCTTGGATCCATGGGAAAGAATTCTCATATCTATAAGAAATGCACCAGTGACTCTTGAGAGGAAAGGTGCTTTCAAATCAACTTCTCAAACCCCACGCAAAAGGTGACAGCCAAAATGGTTTCCCACAAACATCTCTCCGCCATTGATTCTTCACTATCGTAAATGGTCAGCCAGCCCAGCTTCAAGTCGTCAGGGGAATCATCACCGGGATCCTGCACATAGAACCCATCTCCAGCTTTATAGTAGTCGTGAGAGTCCATATGAAGCGACACACCACGGACGTGGTCGTTTCTACTGTTGATACTACGGATCAGCTTCTTCTTTAAGCGACGTTCACAGGGCCGGAAAAGACCCAATAGACCTGCACCCCGGAAAAACACAGCTTTTTTTTGCTGAAGCTTATATGTATCTTCTGATAGCCGTAGTTTGTTTGTGTTCTTTCGTTTGATTCGAGGTTCTGAACCCACCATCCAGCGGTTTGGCTCGGCAGTTGAACCCACATGGTAGCGAGAAAGCGATTGCACTGTTCGCCGGAGGCTAGTATTGTTCATATCCCCTTTCACAAAAGATTCCACTTCGGGTAAAGAACATTTTGACAGGAAAAGTTTCACCTCGTTCTTTCCTTTCGTAAACGTAAAGTTGTCTCCACTCCGAGATATGCTTCCCAAGATGGAAACACGAATTGCGCCATCCTGATACTTTGTCACTCTTATGCTTGGGATCGGCTCCTCCTCACCATTATATAAAAATCTAAGACGAAAAGCTATAGCTTGGGTCGGATGAGTTTCGATATTTACAAAGTACCCCGGGCCATTTCGACAATACATGTGTTTCACGTCAGGGTTGGTGGACATGTACAGTTGCGATTGACCGATGCGGAAGATGTGGTACTTCCAGAACTTTTGCACTGGCTGTTCTGGAGTTTCTGTACGTTTTTGAACAAAGGAAAATCTTTTAGATGAGCGCATTCGTGATAGGGATATCGAGGGTGTTCTTTTGATCTCTTCTGAAGCAGTCCGGCTGGACGGGTTTGCATTTCGTGGTTTCAAGGGGACATGCTGTAAGTTCGGATTGCGTGCGCGAAACTCCTCCAACGTGGTTTTATTAGCAAGACAATCATTCAAGCTGTCTGAGCTCTTTGATAATAGCAGATCAGCTTGACTTGAAGAAAGCTCAGGAAGCGCTCGTTCTCTTGAGGGCGGTTTCCGTTTAGGGGCCATGAAGGTCGTGCGATCACTCAATTTAAATGAGTTAAATAACAGATTTCTCGGAAGGGATGATGTTGAGGTCGACTTGTGGTGCCTGAGATGGTCGAGTATATCTTCACATGGGACATGTCTTTGGTCACTTCATTGACTATGAGAGTCCTTAGAATACCGTTGCAGTGTATAAGAGACATGTTGTCTATGGCGCTGAAGGAGGGGCTGGATTATTTACAACAGTCAATCTGTTTTTCTGAGTTTTCAAGTATTCTTCCTGTTACGCTCGACTAATATTTGAGCCCCTGCCTGTCTCATGATAGGTCATCTGGCACGCAATGGTCTGGTTTTGGTCTCAATCGAAGGCGCAAAGAGTATTTACAGTGAAATATTGGGTTCATCCAAAAGAGACTCAAGAGAAAGAGATCAAAACCATAAAGCATCGATTGAATTTCCTTTTTCGATTTCTGGAGGCACCCTTTTGTTATGCAGGCTCCTGCGCGCTGATAAAGATTTTGTTTTTGTGAATCTATCATAATGACTCCAACAACAAATTTTAGAAACGCAATGCTGAACAAGAAAACCGCCAATCCAAGATTTGTGAAAACTCATCGAACCGATGACCCACATTTGGGTACCGCAATGGAGAATAAGTCGAACCTGTTGCCTAAAGAAAAAGTCAACGCTTCTGTGAAACGGCACGCTAAAGCACCCGTAAACTCTTTTGAAGAGTCTTTGACACCCATGGGTGAGGGTATGCGTGATCTCTTGGTCGGTGCCATGCACCATCAAGTTTTCTGGGACAATCTAGTGTCACAAAAGTATAAGCCTGTGCTGCCGGATAATCAGATAGAATTTTTGCTCAAACACCATAAAAAGAATTCGCACATCTCAAGTAAACCTATTTTGGAAGCTAGACTTGCTTTGCCCGATCCGGGTATCGAGGTTGACTGGACGTACAAAGAAGCTAAAGAAGTGCTCGAATGGCTTTGGCCTCTTGACCAAAGTTTCACAGCTGAACTAGGTCACTTGCTGATTTCATCTCCAGAGAGAACAAAACGCGAAGTGGTGTTGTTGAGAAAAAGAATGAGAACAAAACTCTTCTGGGTTAAACTTTTGCATCCGCTTTTATGGCTTCCTTTGACCAAAATGCACTTGGAACAGCTGATGTTCGAACTTGATGGTCCTGGTACAAAGAGAAACACACGTAATGCAAACAATAAACCACCAAAAAAGGTACACTTCGCTTCTCCACTCGTTGTCAAGGCGAAGCACGGAAAGCAGGCTAGCAAGAAGATATCTGTTAATGGTGCTCAGCCATCTGGAAAATCCACGCCCCTCAGCGTCGAGGTTGATCCTCCTGTCTTCAAGAACGACAGGAGGGTGGATGAAACCCAGAAAGTGGTTAGCAAGAAGATATCCATTAATGGTACTCAGTCTGGAAAATCCACGCCCCTCAGCGTCGAGGTTGATCCTCCCGTCTTCAAAAATGACAGGAGGGTGGATGAAACCCAGAAGGTGGTTAATGATGTGATATCAATTGATGGTACCAGGTCTTATGGAAAATCCACGCCCCTCAGCGTCGAGGTTGATCCTCCCGTCTTCAAAAATGACAGGAGGGTGGATGAAACCCAGAAATTAATTAGCAAGAAGATATCAATTGATGGTACTAGGGCTTCTGGAGAATCCACGCCCCTCAGCGTCGAGGTTGATCCTCCTGTCTTCAAAAATGACAGGAGGGTGGATGAAACCCAGAAAGTGGTTAATGATGTGATATCAATTGATGATGCCGTGCAGCCTTCTGGGTCCACGCCCCTCAGCGTCGAGGTTGATCCTCCTGTCATCAAAAACGACAGGTGGGTGGATAAAACTCAGAAAATGGCAAGCCGCTCATCAGTCACTCCGGTAAAAAGCACACCGGTACCAATCGAAAAAGCCGAATTCAGCGGCCTGAAGAATAGCCAGGTGCCGCAAGAATGCCCAAGCCCAGATGATATGCCTGCTTCAAAGAGAAAATCTTATTCTGATGAGACGAAACAAGATTGCAAAGAAGAAATCGAAGAGAAATCAAGGAAAGGCAAAAGACCCTATCAGACATTTGAAGGAATTGCTAAGAGAAAAACAGGATTGTTCAAAGAGGAGATATATAAGCCTCAAGTGACATTCCGTCCTATTAGTTACTCTGGAACTGGCAAGGCACAAGTTGAATTTTCTCAATGCCCTTTGACCCTAGATAATGCCGGAGTCCCACCCAGTACACTCATGAACGGTTCTTCTGATGGCCAAGATGCAATGGACATTTCTAATCGAAAGATCGACTTGTCGGAACATTCTGCTATTAAAGCTGATACGTCTCTCAAAGACTTTGCATACGCTCAAGATGAATTTGTATCCCATGAACTGGTTCCTTGCGATGTCTCATCTGAGTCCAAGCAGGAAACTGTGAAAAATCAGCACTGTGCTCAAACTAAGCCTAAAATCATTTCACGTATGGTAAGTTCGGTTCCATTACATTGTCGAAACATGGTACCAAAGAGAAAAGAGACAGACGTTCACTGTGAGCAAACTCATAGAGAAGTGGTACCAAAGAAAAAAAGGACCGACGTATACAGTCCTAAAATTCAGGATTTTGCTGGCAAGAATGTAAAGAGAAGGTTGCCACATACGTCTATTAGAGACTTTGCCTACGCTGAAGATGAGCTGTTGCGCTATGGACTGGTTCCTTGCGATGTCTCAACTGTAACCAAGCAGGAAGCCTTGGAAATTCAGCACTCTGCTCCAACTAAGCCTAAAAGCATTTCACGTATGGTAACTTCGATTCCATTAGATTATCGAAACTTGGTACCAAAGAAAAAAGAGACCGACGTTCACTGTGAGCAACCTCATCGAGAAGTAGTACCAAAGAAAAAAAGGACCAACGTATATGGTCCGAAAATTCGGGATTTTGCTGGCAAGAATGTAAAAAGAAGGTTGCCACATACGTCTATTAGAGACTTTGCGTACGCGGAAGTTGAGTTGTTGCGCTATGGAATGGTTCCTTTTATCTCTGCACACGAAGCGGAACAACAGCAGCTTGAAAAGGCCGAAAAACAACGCGAACTGAAACAACTCCGAGACGAGGTTTGGAAGATACGGATGGCTCATCAGCAGAAAAATGAAATGATAATTCAGAAAGCTATGGCGAAACAAAGTGAACCCACTGCAAAAGAGTCTCGCAGTTTTTTGGCTCAAAAATTTAGCTCTGGATGGGACTCGTTTCGAAAGCGTTTTCAACCGGTTCCCGCGAATTGAGCATTAAATGACAGTACTTAAATGCCACTACAGGAACGGTGAACAAGCTGGCAGCTGGATCGTGAGAACACATCTCATTACGCTTCTGAGGAGATCACCTCTTTGCAGATATCGGCAACAATGGCCCGACGGACTGATTGTATCAATGAACCATTCTTGTGAACGAGAATGCTCGAATAAGGAATGTGCGCTTCTATTGAGCTGCTTAATGGACCGCAGAAAGTGGGGACTTTTTGCACCAAAACCATTGCCCATCTTGGGGATATGCAATGACAAGCAGTATAAACATGAAGCATTACAGAAGACTTATTTGGCAAATCAATCACAGAACTGAGGATTATGATACGACAGTGTGAAGGACCAAAACGCAAAATCTGCAAACCAAAGGCGAGTGAGATTTTAATATCGATCGGATCAAGTGCGGCATAGAGAAACAAAGGTCTTGAGTATGGAAAAAGGATGCAAGGTGACAAGGGTTTAAACAAGGTATAATTGCTAATTTATTTGCTTATTTGAGTTTTCTTTTTTTATATATTCTGATGAATCAGTAAGAGCCTCCAATACTTTTTCTGTAAGGGTCGAGGCCTAAATTATCATAGAGTAACCACTAGAACCTGACAGCTCGCAAACTAACAGAATTCATTTTGAATAATTCTCATTTTTTTACATCTCACAAATTTTGATCATTGTCTCATCGATTCAGCCTTTGAATTCTGACTGACACTGCATGGTTGAATAGATGATCCTTGTCTATCGAAAAACCATGCACACAAGCGAGAGGTCGGGTCGATCTTAAAGTAGGCTAGTTGATACATCTGAAGCCTCAACTACACTTTTGAAATCAAGAATTCTGCTAAGCTTGAGATTTAACTAGCGATACAACTCACTTGTCCCGTCCTAGTTTCAAACGTGTTTTATCTTGAATACGTCAAAACCTTTTGGATGTCTCAAATTGAAAACAGAGACGAGAATAAAGAGTGTCTTTCACTTTCGTGTTCCACTAATACGTCCAGAGGATCAACATGATATTCATTTGTATATGATTTAGTGAGCGCAAGTTGACCGCTTTTCTGAAATTTTACTACGTCCTTCTTTACCTGTCATCCTTTGAATTTGAAGAGCTCCCCAAAATACTTTCAGCCTGAAAAGATCGGCCAGGGTTAAGATGTCCGGTTGCGACGAAGGGTATGGACATAGCATCAACCAGTAATATTTCTCTATTGAGTATGGCTGAAGCCATTACAGGAACTCGTAACCACCAAACTTAGTCAACACTGAAACATTCACCCCTTGAATTCCAACTTCTATTTCACATGGCGCAAACCAAAACCCTTACACCTTCTTATCTTATCATGGATACGCATACATCGAAACTTTGCCATCAGCAAACGGTGATAAAAGTAGGAAGACTTTCTTCCACCACCAAGCGCAAGCCTTATTCTTTTCTAAAGAGAAGGAGCGTTGTCTTTTACGGCATTGAGGACAACGAGAAGTCGGTCAGTCGTAATCATCTGGAGATCCACATTGATGACGGCAATCTCTCGATCCATGACTGTTCAAGCCGCGGGACTGTTCTGCAGCAAGATCAATCTCTTTTGAGCTGCTGGTCCGGTAAATGGGGGAACCATACTATCTATGCGGGTCTGGTTAAAGGGGGCGAGACGCTCCAGTCGACCAAAGTTCAGCTGTGTATAAAATTCGAGCTGAAGCAACATGGAATCTTGGTGAATATATCAAAAGTCTCGCTGGATGATGTGCCTCAAATCAATGACGAAAGACCAGCAAAGAAAAGGAAAACCGATGACTGCTCGAAGTGGACAGAAAGAGCCGTCTCTGGAACAGTTGGTGCACTGGTTGGTTCAGGACTCACTATTTATGGGCTCGCTCAGATCGGAGCATCTTTGAAAAACTGATATGTAGGATCGAATTTCCTTCAAGTTACCATGATTTTGGCTCTGCTTTTCCTTGCCCGTTATCGAATTCGCCGTGAAATGGGTTTTCTCAAGTTTGAAGCAAGACTCACAAGCCGAATCTAGATGTATTTTTGGATTTTTACCAGGAGCGCCGGCAAAATGGTGCTTAGAGTTTAGTGTCGAAATTTCGTGAGTCAGTGAAGATACAAGAGGCAAAGGAGATTGCAACAACGTAAGGCTGACTAAGACGATTGAGTAGGTGGCTTTGCCTTTTGCAGTCACCGCATGCATGGCAACTGGGTCCAAAGTTTTGGCATCACTTGCTAACCAGGTTTCGCATGTCCACTAAAACAAGGGTTTGGAGGTCTTGAATGGAAAGAATTTTCTGCAGCCATTGGCGTCTCTCCCAAGTGGTATTCTTGCCACAGTATTAAGAGTTGTAGCTAGTATATACGACAGGGTAAAGATTACCTCAAAAGATCTTTTTGAAGTGTTAACCTAAGAAACGAGTGCCACAAAATCACTGAAAGAATTTTGCCTATCATTACCAGAGTAGTTGCAACAGATCAAAAATCATGCTTATTGTTGACATTCGGGGATAATATCACCCGTTGTTTGTTAGTTTAGGCATAGTTATCCATTTGTTTCACCCGCGTGTTATGTAGTACGATGGTTAAGACTAATAGTAGTACAGTTTACTGAACATTCACCATACTAAAACAGTAATTGCTTTAAAACAGTAATTGCTTGTTAAATCCTCAATTATATAACACTTTTTGTGAGCTACTCCTCTTCACTATCACTCGGTGCAGCGCTGGGGCTTCTCAAATGAACTTCATCATCTTCTTCCTCTCTTTCAGGAAGCATCCAGTGGAAGTAAGAATCCGTAGTTGACTCCTGCAACGTTCCAAGATCGCCAGGGGTCATAGCAGTGGCAGAGGAAAATCGTTCTCCCGGAGACCCTGGAGCAGAGAGCGGTCTGGCAACTTTGATATTGTTGGAGAAATCAAAAGGATTCACACCCCCGTTGGAGATTGTATCGTACTCAGCAGGATAAGCTCTCCTCAAAGCCAGGGCTCTGGCCTTTACATACTCAAGACCCATCCTCTTCCAGTCAAGCAAGTCAGAGAGTCTCTCAACTCTGTTTCTCTGGTTGATTCGTTGTCTTCTTGTTTTGGAAACAAAGTCGAACATATAGTCAGTCAGCTGGTTAATTGAATCATCGACTGACTTCATCTTGCGATCCACCACATAGATACCGTAGTCTGTAGAGTTTTCGATCAAGTCCTCCATGTAGCACCCAAACCCAGAAAGATTGGTTGTAATGGAGGGGATTCCCATAACGGTGCACTCGGCAGGGGTGTACCCCCACGGCTCATAGTAAGATGGGAATACCCCCAGGTGGCAGCCCCTTACAAACTCGTCATAATCCAAACTTAGAACGGGGTTATTGGCGTTGAGAAACTCTGGATGGAAAATTATCTTGACGCGGTCTTCTTGCGAATTGAACAGTTTGCAGTTTCTAATGGCATTTAGCACCTGATCGTTAGCGTCGTCAATCATGTTGTGGGTCACAACTGGTGGGAAAGTGTCTCTTTTCATGGCAAACATTCTTCTTTTCAGCAAGACACGGTCCGAAGATTTGAGAAGATCGTCGGCATCTGGAAGCTCAACCGTTCTAGAGGGATTTTGACAGAAATCAAATAAACGTCTCCCCATCAAAAATTGCAGGTCTTTAATAGAATTTTCAAGCTGCTTGATGACTGCTTGCCCTTTCAAAGTCTCCACGGTATAGGAATGAGTCTTTGCAGGCATGATGATGAAAGCAACTACTGTCATCTTGGAATTAGCTTCCTTGAGCTTGTGATTTAAGCGAGCCAGCGCTTCGATGTAAAAATCAACGCCCTTGTTACGGAACTCGTACCTTCCAGCAATGAAAAAGTACAAAGTGTTATTGAGCTTAAAGTTCAGCTGACCATAGAAATGGCCTCTAATGAACTCGTTGATTTTCTCCTTCTTTTCAGCGTGCAAATTCTGAAACTCGTGAACAGCCTGGAATTTGACAACGTTTAACCCATTTGGAAGAACGCCATCCGGCTTCCTCTTGAGCAAATGCTCACTTTCGAAAGCGGTTATATGCGACACGGTGGTGAAAACATCTGCCGCATGAGCAGCTGCTCTTTCAATGCAATATCTGTGGTAAATACCCCGCTTGCCTGCTTCTTGGTCTACATCGAATTTGTCTAAATTGTTGTAAAAATCCACGTTACCAGCACAGAGATATCTGCCTAGCAGTGTTGCGTGAGTGGTGAAAATGGTTGTTGCATCGATCTTACGGTTTCTGCACAATGGCAAACACACTCCAGCAAGCCATTCATGTGCATGCAAAATCAATGCTCTTTCTGTGTCCTGTACGCACATCTCTCCCATAAACCAGGCCACAAGGTAACCCAGTAAAATGGCTTCGTTGCTTTCATCATCAAAGTCAGGTATTGGGATTCCTGCCACAGTCCATAGGTCTGCTTTCCACTCGTTCAAAAACCCGCGCGCTGATCCAGTATCGAAAAGAATGACACGAGGTGCACCTTCGATCAGCCACCTTCCATACATAAACTTTATTCCTCGCTTCTGCATGGAATCCAATACCTTTGCAACAGATTTATCCGAGACAGGAATCGCTTCCACCTCGATCGATGCAGACGCGTGGTTCAGTGGACCCAGTAGATGGTACCGATTGCCATATTCAGCCACGGTGATGGGTGCTTTTGACTTGAGCACAGAGTAGATTCCTCCCACTCGGTTTGCCACTTCTGTGGCCACTTCAAAAAGAAGGTGGTTTTGTATGTCTCTCATTGCAGTTGGAAAGTGGGGAATTTCTTTGCTTTATGCAACCAAAAAACCCACCGCCCCACCTGGGGTAACACCTGCAGCTATTGCAGGTGAGTGCATGTTGAGGGAAGATGGGCTATTATGGATATTCATACGTGCATTGCAGATTTGGAGACAAAAGATTTTTATGGACTCCAGATAAAATGAAATTGTGGTTCAAAACGGTCACGTTCTTTTATGTATATAAGGCTATCTCGCGTCCGACGACAATAATTTAAAGTGAGGTCATATGCATGCCGTGCATGACGTGTGAGGGGCTATTTTTAGCCCCTTCAAACCAATTGAAAAACCATCATTCACGGAAGGCTAAATCCCCTATAGCAGCAATCGCTGTTTCAAAAATCATTGAAGGTCGTAAGGCACCTTACTTTTTGTAAAATCGCGAGTGAACCCGCCTTGAGGCTTGGTCATGCACGGTTCCTAGAGAGCTTGAACCAGTTACCTAACAGGGAAAACGGCCTCGGATTTAATGCACAATGTATGCGTCCATGCATGCGGATGCACATACCTCCTTTCGCATCTGTTTCTTTTCGTTTCCGTAAATCTAGCGACCTGAATCGTCACAGGGAGCATCTTCTATGTCACAAAATTTTATTGGCTTCTCTAGTCGGACTTAGCTGACGCTAACTCATATATAAGTTTAGCCCGCTGCTAATTATTTCCGTAGCATAAGCACAGTAGAAAGATGATAGAATGAGTCTGTATAGTCAGTGGTGGATTCGGCCGACTCAGGGGAATTTTATGAGTAGAGAAGAAATAAAAAGATCTCTTTGTAAAGCGTGTCATCTTTATGCAGGGGCCATGCTAATCTTCTCTGTATTGTTTCAAATTGACCAATAGTTTTCTTTACGAAAAATGAGTCTATTGTAATTTCATTAATGGCTTCTTGCACCCACCAGTCTATAAGGACACACCATTTAGCTTCTCCCCTATCATTTGCTCATTTTTCCAGTGCTCTAACTTGGAATACTCGTCAGACGATGCTTCCACCTTGAGGATAGTTTTGCGAGGAACACTGACCATGCCTAGATCTCTTTGGTTTCCAGCCATGTATTCGTATACATTGGTCAGCAAAAGATTCGACTCGTCATCAATTGCAAGCAATACCCCAGTTACGATTCTGCCGTCAGTTATTGAGATGCGCAGCGGCAGCGAGATGTAGTCCATGGGTGAAAGAAGCATACAAGGTGTAAGGGTTATGGCGAGGGTAGACGAGCCTGAATTTTAGATGACATTGCTCAAAGCAGAAACTAACTATGATCTGCCTCTGTCCTCTCGAAGATAAATGGCTGAGCAGAATTTCAATGGAATCCGTGCTGCGGATAATACCCCTTTTCCCTTTAATAGAGGCTAATCATCCGCATATTTCAGATAAAAGGCGCGTCACGTAGGCAGGGTACCCAGTTCAAGCAAAAACCAATTTGAGAATGATGGAGAGTTTCTTGTAGCCGAGAAAAGGCCTTCTAGTATTTGTTATTGGGAACACAATTTCGTGAGTCCGTTCACGTGGATATATATTGCCCTGAATATATATACTCGAAAATGAACAAGGGAGGATTCCAGGAAGCGTCATCGATTCTCACAGCAGTTGGTGAGAATGCAGAGTTGAGTCGCACATCGCTCAAGTCAATAATCGGAACCAAATACATTTTGCAGAACGAAATTCTTCTGGATTTGTTAGGACTCTCGGAGAATACACTAAATGGAAAAGAGGTGAATATAGACAAGCTCTCTGTTCCTCGAGGAGAAAATGTACAAACTATCTCAAAGCCTGTGGAAGTGGACATGAGTGAGATCGAATACTTCAACTCCCGAATCGCATCCCTGTCACAAGAGTTTGGCGATTACCACAACATAGATGCCGAGAATGAAGCAGCTAAACAGAAAATTCAACAATTAGTACGGGAAAATGACAAAGTCCTGCCAGAGTACTGCCATAAGTACGATAAGCTTATCTACCTGGTTTCGGGCAAACTGCAGCCGGACGAAAAACTAACCGAGGAGGAGATTAATGACGAAGCTGCTACAGACGATGAGGGAGAGCAGGAGACAAAAGAGATTGAGATCCCCAATACAAGCTACTACCGTCTGAAACGCCAGATCAAATTTCCCTCTGTTGAGTACGACACCAAGGATAATGCGGTGATGGAGAGGGGATTTCTATCGCCGAATTTCCCTCTGCCGGAGCAGATGGATTTCGATCCTAACGAGATGCCCTTGAACATGTTTTGAGTAATAGGGTATTCAATGTGAGTACACTGTTGATGCAATCACATGCTCAAAATGCTTAAGTTGATACAAGTCTTTAGAGGACACCAGGATATGGTTTAAGAGTTAAGCTGACTGACTCGATATGTAATCAACTCCTTAGATAGGAGAATTGGTCAGGCACTAGTAGATAAAAAAATGATACTGCCTGTAACTAAAGATAAGTAGTCTCTTATCTGAACTTTTTTGAAGCAGAGTAGTTCGACGGTATTTATAGTCGGCTCGAAAGATTGGCATAATAGTGAACCGAGATGGCAGAGCTACGCGCTCATAATAACCGAGAAAGGCATGGACCAACTCAAGTTGTCCAGTCACCTTATAGGCCCACGTGATTTATGAAAACTTCAAGATGGGGGGAAGTCACTGGAGAAAAAAATGGCATTCCCTAACACAAGGTGATTGAATTCGGAGAAATGACTTTCGACCCGATCCCACCTCTAGACAGAACTTGACACACTTCACTTTAAGAGATTGAACCCAAGAGTGATCCAATCCCATCGTAATTGCATGGATGCCACTTGAGTGCATTTGAAAATAGTGGGCAAGCGCGGGATGGTGGCTCGCATTCTGAAAAGTACCCTACATGGTGTAATCAGAAAACCACCGCAATGAGGTGAGTAGTCTGTCTGTTTGACCTAACGTCTAGTTCACCAAAGAGAAGAATAGAAAGCGACGTCATGAAGCTGTACGTTATGTAATCTACACCCCACTAACTCAAGACTCATGAGCGATTACGATGTCAACCTCGTTGAGGACAATATGCAAGAATTCAACGTTCTATTCAAAGGACCTAAAGATACGATATACGAGGGCGGGATTTGGAAAGTGCATGTCGAGTTGCCGGATCAGTATCCTTATAAATCGCCCTCTATCGGGTTCCAAAATAAGATATTCCATCCTAATATCGACGAGAGCTCCGGTTCTGTGTGCTTGGATGTCATCAACCAAACCTGGTCCCCCATGTTTGATGTATTTAACGTATTCGAGACCTTTTTGCCGCAATTGCTAAGTTACCCAAATCCCTCAGACCCGCTTAATGGGCATGCATCCGCTTTGTATCTGCGTAATAGCGATCTCTACGCTGCTAAGGTGAAGTCGTACATTGAAAGGTACGCAAATCCAGCACATTTCTCTTCTTTGGAAGAGGAAATGGATGAAGATGACGAAGACCAGGATGAGGACTTGAGTAGTGTATCTAGCATGGACGATAGAGATGAAATCGCTGGCGAAATGGATCTATGAATGAATGATTGTTTTTTTTTATTCCGTGTATCTTGATAGGCTCACAGCCACAAGTGAGAGCGATTCTTTGAGGCATTGAAGTTGTTGGCAGCACTGCTTTATGAAGTCACCGATAATGACCAGGTACACTAGGTAGCGCTATATAAAGCGGAATCTTTTTCGTTCTTTGGTTTTGTATGCCCCAGCCTGTGCTACAAGGGAACAATAGTTAATGTGCCTTGCAAGTTCATGCTACTACTTCAAAGCCAATTGGGAGGCCACCATTTTAAGCGGGAAGAGAATTTTCCAAGAACCGCTGTAGGATTGTCCTAGAGTCGATCGTAAAAAAGGTTAAGGGGATGATCATGAGGACGGTCTATGAAACTACGCATCGCTCTTGAATTCAAACCAGAAACCGCGACGAAAAAAAAAATGTCGATTCCCAGAAACGACGCTGTAATCGCACTGCCTACTATGAAACTCAAAAGCAGCGAAACTGGTATTGAGAAAAAGATCGCAGATGATTAATCTCGTCACCTACGGAGCATATAATCCACGTGCATGGCCAATTCGTAACATCATGCACAATAATGTCATGTGTCATCTCGCCAGATTCAACTCTCTCAAAATCCCTCATCTGTATTGCAACTGAAAAAGGACAAATCAAATCTGTTGAAGTCAATGCCTTGAGACTCCTCAGATCAAGCTTCTTTCAAACGAAATGCACACGCGACTACGTAACTATGGATCGTGTTTTCTTGTGCGAAAATTTTAAAATCTTAATTCATTATGCCCCAAAAATACACATTAAAAATTATTTGGCACAGCCATTGGAAACCCAGAACTCCACTCGTAATCCTCCTGCTTGATATCAGGCATCGTCTGCTGAAACTCATTTCTCACATAGTCATCCTTCAATGTGAAGTCTGTCAGGTCAGCATCGAGGACATCCTGTAAGGAGTTTGTAGCGAGAGGATCTAAGCTGCAAAAAGGCTCATCAGTAAAAGCTTGTTGCATCAAATTGGGCTGCTCTTGACCCATCTGTAAAGAATCTTGCAAAGGTGAGACTTCGCCTCTTGATGTGAAATCAAAATTCGTATCAAAAGCGTAGGCAAAGCTGTTCATCAAACTATTGTCAGGCACTGAAGTTGCTCGGTTGTGTTTTGGAGAGTACATTCCGCTCTCAATCATAGAGTCCGGGATGGCAAGACCAGAATTCATGAGAATTAAAGGATCAGTAGCGGCCAGCGCTGAGTTATCCACAGAATACCGCGGTTGGGCAAACTCAAAGTCTGGTTGCAGGGAACTGTTGGAAAAGAGAGAATTTTGATCGAAAGGAGGGGTAGCGCTAGATGAAGTGGGAGTAAGCGAGCGCTTCTCAACAACACTGCCTGACCGGCTTGTAGCGTTGGCATTTGAGGTATTGGTTGGGTTCGCGATATTGGCGTCGATAGTCACTATCGATCCTCTATGAGGAGGAGAACCACCATATCGTTCTTGATACTTCTTTATGAAATCCCAACACCTATCGCCGTAGGCCTTTGGAGTAAGACCAGTCACGGATTTGAAAACCCTGTGGAAATGCCACGGCGAAAGCCTAGACTTTGCGGCCAATTCTTTAAAACCCAATACACCACCTCTTCTGCGACGCTTTTTGTTGCGCTCCATAACACCGGGAGATAATACGGGCTCTTCCGAGTTCGTATTAAGAGCCGCACAAGCGGCAGCGAGAGCTATGTGCCGACAAGCGAGATCAACGAGCTTCACATGATCCGACTCATTCTTGGTGATACCAAGAGAGGTATTCTTAACGGATTCCAGAGACCCGCGTCTTCCGGCAGCCAAGTGAATGGCCGGAACGCTTCCACGCCTCATTTGTGATTTCTTCATGATTGACTCCTTGATGGTAGAGTCTTTATCCTCGTCCTCATTCATGAGTGGTGGGATAAACCCTATTTGAGCATTTATCGATTCGACAGCCTTGATGAGTAGGTCGATATCGATCGAAACAATGTTACTCTTGTGAGACTCAGACTCTTCCACAAGACAATGTTGACACTTGTTGAAACCAAGCGCCTGCGCTTCGTTGGAATCGCTAACAAATACAACCTCGTGTTTGAGGTTGGTCTGTAGAGCCAAGTCACAATTGGGACGACACACGGTTCTTGTGATTTTGTTGCACACTAAAAACTTGTCTGCTGCGAAGGGATCATTGAACTTGTACGCTTGCCACTTTGAGTTGTCCGAAAGATATGACATTGTTCTCTGTTCTTTTTTTCTTATTAGCTGCAGATGCCGCCTCTTATATACGGGCGGACAACCTGGAACGATCCATGCATATGCATGATGAAGTGTGCATGTGCATATGTGTGCTCATCTTGCAGGCTATGCTAATAAGGTTCCCCTCCAGTCACCTTTGTCACGCAAACTTTATTAATAGAGTTGAAGCGGTGTATTAGGCATATTGCATGCTCCTATTTGGTAAACTCATGCATGCAATTGGCATATTTTAACGCTTCGGCTCATACACGTTGTTCAAAGTGCTGTAATCCGCTCTGCATAACCTTGCATTAAAAGGGTGGCTTCTCCCCATCCCGAGCATTATGAAACAAATGTCCCGCTCGACAGTGTAGCCATATTGCATAGCTGGCTTACCAATAGCATCACCGATTGACCACATACCTTAAGATTTCTGTGAGTACACCCTCCATTCCCCTCCCCTGCTGATTAATATATGAGCTCAGTCATGCACAGTGACATTATACATATGCATAGTCATGCATACCGAATGATTTTGTTCGGTTAAACATACCGTCGGTGACATAAGCAGTTCCGTCTCTCGTGCAGAAGATCAGTTCGCGAACGGTTTTCCGTGCGCCGATTCTTCCGTAAGTTCCAGTTGCTGGGTTCAGCAGTCTGAAAGTAAAATCAGAGTCCTTGGTCACAGTGTTGGAAACTGTTCCATACACAGACTTAATTGACTTTTTTGAGCGTCACAGCCGGAATTTTTTTTTTTTTCGCGTCCAATTTCAGTTCTATTCATAAAACACGGACGCCGAACGCGGACTTTAATCTCGCACTGAAACAGTCATTTTTGGCAGATTCAGAACAGTACGATATGCATACCGTATGTAGTTACGTAACACTGTCGCCATACCGCTAAGACCTAATTCCTTTTCGGTAGTCATTTTAAACTCAATGCCTTTCTCGGATGGCATATCTTGAAGAAAGACAGTCAGCTGTAGTCATTCCCGTCACTGTTACTGTCTTCTCCCCGCGCTTGAAGTATTAGATAATTTGTAAAAGCCAATTCATTGCGGAGGCGAACAGTGTGGATATGCGCTTCATTACCGTCGCACTGCCTGGTTATTTGCAATCCATTGCGTACTTTTAATAATAGGCACTTGGTCCTTCACGTGGGATAAGAGAGTTTTCTCTTCACTTGAAAAATGAGCTTGTCCACGAATTGACCTGTCTTTAGCATGCAAAATCATCTGAAGCTTTTTGAGAGGCGAGAGGATGCGCCGTCTTTAGCAGACAGACATTGTTGCCAAAGCCAGCTCTCCATTATAAGAGCTACGAATAGATTAGATCAAGGCATCAGACCGTAGTACATAACAGTGATGGCGAAGTTTTCTCTGCCACAAAGCTTTATTGATCCTTGTAGGGTACTGGAGTTAGGCAATCTTCTCGCTACTTCATTATTCACATAATGCACGGATGCACATTATGGAATTACTACCACGACATGGATCGCACCATTTTGCAAACGTGAAATACGGATACGTCACACTTGCGCTTAGTATTCTGTACATCCTCTATTTATGGGCAGTCAGACAAGCTTACCACCGAAAGTGGTCTCAGTCCGGTAGATCCACATCTTTTGCAAGAATAACGCAGATTCCCTTGGGGGTGAAGATGGTGACATGGATTGGGTTCACGATTCTGCTTTGCTTATGGAATCTGCATACAGACGAGTTCACGATTCACATAAAGAGATTTGGTAGATTTGCATACGCTCTACTTCCTTTAAACATCTTCTTGAGCATAAAACCGTCACCTCTCCCTTATAACAATTATCTGGAATTGACCTTGTTGCACAAGTGGCTTTCCCGTTTGATAATAGTGTGCAGTTTGACTCATGGCATTGGATTTTTCATTCGTTGGGGAATGTCGGGCGAGCTTTTTAAAAGTATTCGAATTTGGAACTTTCTGGGTTTGGTGTCTTTTGTGCTCTTTTCTATTCTTCTTGTCACATCGATTCGTCCTATCAGAAACCGCATTTACAATTACTTTTACTGCTTCCACATCGTGGTGGCATGGCTTACGCTGCCTTTAATAACGCTACATGCAAGGCCAGGAGTGCTGCTATACACTGCAATTTGCTCGGCACTTTTTACTTGGCAGATCCTAACCAGGGTCCGCCATTCTCGCACAGTGGTTGTCAACAGTGTCAAACTACCAGAGTCTTCCAGTCTGATGGTGATCAGGCTGCCGAGGGAGTGCTTGCCCAAAGTTTTCTATCCGGGATCTCACCTAAGACTTTCTCGCAAGATAACCCACATTTTCAGCTGGATCTATCCTTCACACCCGTATACTATTGTATCCTCTGCGTCCGATTCCAGCTCGGTTTCCTTGGTTGTCCGTAAAACCGCCTTTTCTATTTTGACGAATAAAGAGTACTCTCTGATGGGACCCTTCCAGTCTCTTTCGCTGAACTTTTTCCAGACAGCTGAGAATCTATGTATACTGTGTGGAGGATCTGGAATATCTTTAGGGATTCCAATCTACAATCACTTCAAGCACGTCAATCGTCACTCGGGCACGGTGATCAAGCTAGTGTGGGTTACTAAGAACAGCTCAGATTTGTATGTACTGGAGGACTTGAAGGTGTCAGGTATTGAGGTTCACATCACCCAAGACAATGTGGGCGATAGTTCCAAATCTGGAGGGGATGCGGACTTTGAGCAGTTCCTACTCGGAGACGACGAGCTCAGGCATGATGACCAGGATGAAAATCTCAGTGACGAGGATATCTTTATACATTCGGATACTGAAGAGGATAACATCATCCACTACGGTTCAAGACCCAACTTGAAGAACGCATTCGCAAAGACTTTGAGCACTACTCCTGACAATGCTAATAAGTGGGTTGTTGCGTGCGGGCCTTCATCGTTAATCAAGGATGGCAGGAAATTTGCTAGTGACATGAAGGTGCAGTTTTTCCAAGAGCTTTACTCAATGTAGAGGGAAATTTTAGAGAAGGGAGGATTGAGATGCTTTTGAACATCAATAGTTAAGGCAGTTTGACGAATGCATATTGTTTCATTTCCTAAAAATTGTATTGATGGAGATAGCTGTCGGCGCGGCTATAGAGATCAAGTTGAAAACAGCTGATGTATTTATTGTGGCGTCTCGATTTTATTGACGTGTGTATTGTTTGGGTCAGTGCTTCAGGGGCTTTCCGCACCGGTGTCATTTCTCCAGATTTATCTGTAGTTGCAATTGTTGCTTTCCTGTTGGTGTTTCGAGGCTTATCAGCTTGTAACAAAATGCGGAAACCTTTCTTTGAAATGAGCCGAGGTGTGCCATTTTGTGCCCCTTGTGCCCCTTGTGCCCTGCCTTTAGAACTCTTCGAGGATTTATCAAAGATTGAGATCATTGTTGATATTTCATGACAGATGCTCAATCCCAGCAGGAAAACGATCTAATTTGTCTCTAAATCGCTATCCCATTGAGAGGAAAGATTCGCTCAAGGTGTAAGGATACGCTTCATGACCACCGTTTCAAAGCTGTTCCAAAAAATATCCGGGCAACCGGACTCATACACTCAAAAGTCGCGATATGTATTTGGCAAAACGCTAGGAGCGGGAACTTTTGGCGTTGTGAGACATGCTCGCGATAAGGAGACAGGCGAGGATGTTGCAATAAAGATTCTTTTGAAGAAGGCATTGAAGACTTCTGAAGGAGAGCAGACTGTTAAAGATGAGATCCATCTCATTGAAGTATTAAATCACCCTCATATCGTTGGATTTCGCGGTTGGTTTGAGTCGAAAGACAAGTTCTACATAGTTACTCAGTTAGCTTTGGGAGGAGAGTTATTTGATCGCATCATAGCAAAGACAAAATTCACTGAGAACGACGCTGGATACGTCATCTTGCAGGTTCTTGAAGCTGTGGACTATCTTCATGAGCGTGACATTGTTCATCGTGATCTTAAGCCCGAGAATATTTTGCTACTGAATGAAAAGGATAATTCCCCTGTAGTTGTGGCAGATTTTGGAATCGCTAAAAAATTGTGTAACAAAGACGAACTGCTGACCAGTACTGCCGGATCTCTGGGCTATGCTGCCCCAGAAGTACTTCGGGGAACGGGCCACGGTAAGCCCTGCGATGTGTGGTCTCTGGGTGTGATCACATATACACTATTGTGTGGCTACTCACCTTTCGTAGCTGAAGATGTTGACGATTTTTTGCGCGAAGTTTATACGAATAATGTTGTTTTCCATGAACGATACTGGAAAGATATTTCTCTTGAGGCAAGAAAATTTATCTTGAAATGTTTATCGATCAACCCGCATGATCGTTGTACCGTCAAGGAGCTTTTGGAAGACCCGTGGCTTGCTCCCATCAAGTGTCATGCTGTGGACAAGTCTGCAGACTTGCTGGAGAACATCAAATCCGGTTTCAACGCTAGAACAAAACTCAGACAGGTCATTGAGGTTGTTCGCATGCAAAACAAGATCAAAAAGCTCCGCAAACTCGAAGGCGAAGAAGATTCAGATATCGCTTATCATCCGCTGGATAATGACTGGTCGCAAATGCGTGAAGCTCTGGACTCAGACGACAAGAGTAGCGTGGCAGCTAATGCGTTTCAGCAGCTTGTAAAAGCAGCCACAGAAAATAAAGAGAGAGTCTCTTCTTACAAGGACGATTGATCGATTGAATTAATCTCGCCAGTGCACTCTCGTTATGCTTGTAGGCGTTTGATATACCTGAATGAATTTTGTATTGTGGACTTGTTTTCGTTGACGTCGTAACGTTAAAGCCTGTAATGTTTAAGCCATAAGTGATTATTTAGCCGAAGTAAACTGCTTGATAAGGTCGCATGGCATCAGTTTAGTCAAAACAGATCGATTCTCGTACGAGCTGTTACTCTTTTGCACTTAATAAAACGTCTTGAGGCTCTGATAGTGATTTTTAATCTATTCTCGAGAAGAAGCTAGGCAGACTTTTGGTAATATAATGATGGTTATGTAATCACTCCCAGTCTATGCAAGACTTTTCTCCCTCATTGTCCTGGGTTCTTTAGTGTGAGTAAATTGATTTTCTCCTCGCTTGTGATCTAAACCGTCAAATTCTAGCTACTACAGCACCATCTGCGCCACCATACGGATTACCGAGCTACCGTGCTGAAAATCTGTAACAGCATCCATTTGACTATATTTAAACAGCTGCATACGTTCATGCACCATTTCAAGTCTGAGTGACCAGATAAGATTTCTCCATTTCTAACCTCGCCACAAGCCAGCAAACACAGAACAATATGCCGAAACAATGCAACGGCTGATTTATTTTGGGACACTTGTTATGCAACGTTGAGCAATATACACGCGCATGCATGTCCTATTGTTCACTTGCATTGGTCGTTTATGACTGTAATGGAAGGAAATACAAAGCGTAGGGAGCGCAAAGTGGTGCCAGCTTATCGGAGAACGATGGTTTGGCGGATAAGCTAAACAAGCTTTTGTCTTGCGATATGACTAAAGCATTCATCCGTGTACGAAAGCTCTAGCACTTCAGTTTGAGGGGCAGTGCCGGATAGTTGTCTGAGAGTCTCTGTTTCACTTTATTATGGTTGTTCCCACAAAGGATGAATGGAAAAATGATTCTCCCCACCAGCAAGAACTTAATGGTAGAAGCAAGTGGGTGGGATCAAAATGATCACTTAACAAAAACACCAATCTTACATCCGCCTACCCATGAGCAGAGTTCATTTGTCATCCTCGGCAACAGATATTAGTGCAAGGCCCTACAACGAGGCAACTGCAAGTTTAAGAATGATAATATGAGAGACTGTTGTAGACCATCGTGTTATCAAAAATTGACGTGTGGTTAACATCATTTGATCTCGACTCTGACTTTTATTCATGGATCTAATGTGTTTGCTCATCTGAACTACTTCAGTTTTCGTCTTTCCCGTTCAGTTCAACTGATTGCGCTAACAATTTCGGACTTCTATAATTTGCGTCGCGTTACACTCTATAAAGGAGGAATTTCCTGGTTCTGGATCGCAACGTGAGAGCTCAAGGACGATTATCTCCACCAAATCCCGTCCAGGAACTAGGCTTAGGGATGTCATCGTTCTGGATAAACGACCAGGTCCAGCATTTCATTAGCTCCAAGGACAAGCATTGGCTCAGAGCAATATTTGACCAGACTTTCCTTGGTTTACCAATAAGAGTAGGAAAGGTCATATATAAATTCCTGCGGGAAGCGGATTCTTTAAAACTGGAACTCCAAAAACACAATGAGGCTGCGGCTTTTGAGCCGTCACTAGTGTAGTTGCTTGCATTGACGCAATTAAGCTTTCTTAGTCTTTAGAAATGAACCTTTGTGCGATGATCATTATGCCCGCCCACATGGAGAAAATGCATTTCATCTGTCTGGTGCTACAAAACAGTGGAAGAGCCAAATGTCGAATGAGGCCAGTTCCCAATGATTTCAACAGGCAAACCTGTGACATTTTCTGGGGCCGGATCGAAGTCTTTCTCTGTAGAGGTGGCATCCACCATCAACGGAAAATCCGCGCATAGCATGGAGAAGGGCTCTCGGCGTGTATTAAAATTCTTTTCATCACACTCGTCTAAAGGTTTCCGTTCATACTGGCATCTTTGAGCGAGTCTCATTAAAACCACGAGCAGCTTGGATGTTGTTTACCTGTTGAGTGAGACTTTAAATTTCATCCCAGAATTGTTCTACTGTTTGTTCGAATGGTTCCCGTAGACATCAACAAACGCTTCCTTAAACAATCTCAGTTTCTTCCAGTTGATAATTCCACAGCCTCTGCAAAGCACCGTCAGTAGCTTTCAAGTGATTAGAGCCTTTGTTGGGGTCCCCGTGGTTCTGAACAATAAGGGCGCAAGAAGAAAGGAATAATGAGGAGGAAAAGCTCACATAATTACTCGATTACTACTTCTGCAGTAACTTCCGACTGAGTATTTCTCTCACGTCATCTTTTGAAAAAGTTATTATGAGCGGTTCTATGGTGTATGGTTATGCATGATTATGCATGCTTAGGCAAAAAGTAGAGACCCTTATTTGTGTAACCACTCATTATACACAATGAAACAAATCAAGTCATTCCTGCAAAAACTCACCAAAAAAGATTCCGGATCGTCCGAGGTAATGGGACCAAAGCAAGGCAACTCCCCTGTTGATCAAGGGGAGACCCCGCCAAGCGAAAGAGTCTCAGATGCTCCAGTCGAGAGAGATCTCCACAAAGAGTTTTGCGAAAGAATGGAGAAAAAGAAAATCATGAAAGCTTGTGACGTTGTGGAAAAAGAACTGCAAAAGCCAACTTTTGCAAAGAACCATGCCAATTTGGGATTCAGCTATGACGACTTTCCTGACGATATCAATGCCGAGCTGGTCTTGGTAGGGTTATTGGCTGAATGTGTGTCAGACTGGTTGGAGCTCACCAGGGAGCAAAAACATAAGGTTGTATATCAGACAAAGCTGAAAAAACTTGATGAGCTTCAGGAAAACGGTACTATTGAAAGAGAATCTGGACGCGATTGCAATTGGCATGAACCGCTGGACGGAACGGCCAAAGTTCTTACTGGAGAGCCCACATCAGTATCCGCTTCGATTGAGCCTGCTGCTGATCCTGTTGAGGCTAGTAGTGTGTATTCAGAGCACCGCTCAGATGATCAAGTGGATGAACCCGCTGTAATCACTTGTGCTCCATCAGATGGTGACAAATTCAATTGGAGCTCTCGCTGGGAGAAGATTCGCTTGTTTGTTAAAAAGAGCGATGTAAGCGACGCGACAACTAAAACAAGCTTCAAAGAAAAAGTTGCCAAAGTTTTCAAGAAGAAAGAAAAGAGCGAAGCATCCGACGCACCTAAAACAAGCTTCAAAGAAAAAGTTGCCAAAGCTTTTAAGAAGAAAGAAAAGAGCGAAGAATCCGACCCGACAACTGAAGCAAGCTTCAAAGAGAAAGTTGCCAAAGTTTTCAGGAAGAAAGAAAAGAGCCACACATCCGACGCAGCTGAAACACGCTTCAAAGACAAAGTAGTTAAACTTTGGAGGAGGAAAGAAAAGAGCCACACTAAGGTTCATCGTTCAATTGTCCCTAACTTCAGAGCTCGAGTAGACTATAATACTGAAGTGAGAGATGTCTATTGGGATCGACTCAGAGGCCCGGAAGTTCAGTTTGGACGCTACGACGAAAATGACGCTTGGGCGGCTTGGGAGGCATATTACCCATCACCTGAACCAGTCAAAATTTGGCAATTAGAAGTTGGCTGGGAAAGTGACGATGACTTGTGTGGATATATGACAAACAGAGATCCTACTGGTGGCTCATCGAAACAGGTTTCCAAAGCGGGTCCGTTTGATAAGCTCTCGAGCAAGGTCAAAAACCGAGTTTCCGAGTTTAAGAGAAAACGTCAGAAGTTGCAAAAAGTCTCACAGCTGGAAGTAAGGTCTAAATATTCAGCGAGTGGCAGAAACGAGTCACGCAAATTTGGTCATTCACTCAGTCCGCGCCATGTAAAACAGTGGAATGACGAGCATGCGTTTCACCTGACTCAAATAGCCCACTATTACAAAATGATGAGAACGGATATAAAAAACCCAAAATCTCGCTCTAAGAAGATTATCAACAACTTTTCAAGCTGCCAACGGAAGGAGAAAAAAACTGTTCGCTTTGCCGAGCCCGATGATGGACACGAGTAGAAAAAGAGAATGAGAACGGTAAAGTTTGGGTTTTGGTTTATCACAAACCAGTGCTGCGCTGACATTGAGTCGCACAGAAGAGGAGTCTAACACCAACGGAGAGTGGTTCGCAGAGTGATTCTGGAACCCCAGCAAAAGAATAGACTGGCTGCAAGAAGGGTGCTCAAGAGAGGCTTTAAAAAGTTGCGTGAAAAATTCAAGAGGAAGAGCTCGAAAAGTTTCCAAATGGGGATTTGACAACACATTAGGGCATGAGCCTCCTGAAAAAGCAACTGAGCCGAATGACACATTCTTGCAAAGTCCTGATTGAGACGCATTCTCAGAATGCAGTCTCTCAAAATGGTTGGACCAAAGCTGGAGACAAAAGTAGGATCATAAGGAGTGTGCTCAAGACTGGAAGTTGCATTAATCAATTGATAGGAAGAGCTCCAACAAAAGTTTCCAGATGGGGATTTGAAAACAAGTTTGGACATGAGCCTTTCGAAAAAGCAACAAGTCGGTTAACACCTCTTTAAAAGTTTTGCATACAGATGCAGACGACAAAGGATCCAAACTGATCACTCAATGTGGTTGACGCCAAAAAAGGATTCGAGAGCTGGTCATAGAGGTAGAAAAGGTTCAAGGAGCTGTTTAAAAATCCAAGCAGAGCTCAGCTAAAAAATGCTCAAATCAAGCGAAGGAAGTTGCAGGTGGGGATCTGGAAATAATCTCGCTCAATAGCATTCAAGCGAAGCTGGCTAGGAAAAGTGAACAGCCCAAAGAACATTGCTCTCGAAATTGGTTTATTAGGTAGCTGTCAAGTTCTGGTAATTCTGTGTCTGGTGGTGCTGCTCAAGTGATGGAAAAAAATTCTGGTCTGACGTGGTGTGGTCTTTCTTTAAATCGCTAATAATTGCATTGATATTAATTGATCGCTTGATGATCAAAGTACTGGTGGCCTTTCTTGTAAACTCCATCTCCGCCCTTGGATATTTATTACTGATTTTGAAATTCTTCCGCTTCGCTTCAAATATCATAATTAATTCACGAATAGAGTCGCAAAGGCATTGGAGAATACGCACATGGCTCTCCCTTTGGATAAAATTGATGCGACCAACATGTCTCAATATACGCTCTGTGAAATGTGAATCATCAACTATTCACAGGGATAATCCTGTTGCCTTTCATGTCATGCTTGAATAAGGAATAAAAACGAATATCCGAAATGGTGGATAGAGCTTGACCGGAGCCGGCGAGGAATTTTTCAGTCAAAGAATTCGAAGGAGCTCGCACATGACCAATTCGATTGCGAGGTGTGTGGATGTACGTGTGTGTGTGCTGAATAATCTTCATATTATTTCGCCAATGCAAGTGAATAAGGTTTATTGAAGTGTGCCTGAAGATCTAACTGGCCTGTGACTGAATTAGATTTCTGCTACATACATCTTTCTGAGTTTCAAGCTGTTACTTATTAAAAATATATCCCAGGTAAAAATATCGCTATATTATAATGACGGGACAACAATTAAAAGCAAAGATCAGACGAACTTATCTCAAACCTGAGCGGAGTGCCAGTAATCACTTACTAAAAGATATTATGTTATTCTATAAATCGGTTTTGGAGTGCTCAACCTCTCAAAATAAAGAACACCATCTGTCAGAGGTTGCTCAAAGCTAGAAGTTTCATTAAAATATCGATTTGTGATATCTTTCAGCCATGCACCTCGATTTGTGCAAGTTGGTTATTGTTGATCAAATTCACCAATCAGTTCAGAAACACTGTGCGATTCAGAACAAAAAAGAACTTTTTTCTCCATTGTCTCGTGACTGCAACCATCGCAAGAAACAAAACGTGTCTTTTTCAAGTTTCGCTCCAATTGTCCACTTACAAATACTTAAAAGCTTAGCTCACAGGCATGCACCTCCCTGCATAATCGCATGCCCATTAGTGACACGACGCGTCTGTCATTCAATGACAGTCAAGAGATCTAGACAGGGATGTCTCAGCTGTCGAGGAATAAAGTTGGTATGACACTTGGCTTCATTCTAACAACCTAAGAAAAAAATGCGACGAGGTGATACCTGTGTGTGGGTTATGTCAAAAGAGAAATACAGAATGCGTGTGGAGAAAGCCGGAGTCGAAGACGACAATAAGATTTATGCAACCAATGTCGGTTGAAGCTTTCAAGTCTAGTAAAAGTGCATCAGTCTCGACGCCCTTGCCAATGTCTCTTCCGGTCAAATTGAACTCTACTGAAAAGGAGTATTTCGACTGTTACTGTAGATCTATATCTAGCAGGTTCTCCATATCACCTGAAGATCCCACAAACTTGCTCAAACTTTTCCTGCCGATGGCCTTGAAGGAACCTTCAGTACTTTCATGCATTGTGGCTTGGGGGTGCGTCTTCAAACATGGCGGAGTCAAATCAAAAGAGTCGGAGTTTTTAGTATCTCGTGCGCTTGAAACAATTAATCACATTGATGGTAGCAGGGAAAGTGTTTTTTTCACATCCTTTGCATCATTTATGATCTTGATGTGTATGGAGATATCTCTGGGTGACACAGACGCATGGGCCAAGTACTTTCTCCAGGGATTCCAGTTGATCGAAGAAATGGGGGATGGGTTTGAAGTTTTGAGGCAATTCTCATCGGATGGTATCGCTTTGGCTGAGATCTTTGTGTATTTCGATATTCTCGCTACCCAGTCCCACTTGAACGGTACCTATTTTCCTATAAAAGAATACGATGAGTTTTTCAGACTCAACAGTTATTCCGGTCTGGACTCTCTTCAAGGATGTCTCAAGCCGCTGATTTTGATTTTAGGGCAGGTGGTCAATTTGATTACGGATACTCAAAAGCTCGACAAGGACGACCCAGATTACTGGCAGAAATGGGATACTTTTCTTACCGAGTCTCATATGCTTGATGTGCAAGCTGAAAATGCTTCTCCAAACCCTATGGACGTGTCTAATCTTATGGCTAGAAAGACAACGTCAGACTTTGAATTGTATCTCACTCATTTCGAGCTCTACCAACTAACTATACAGGCACATATTCGGCATACGGCACGAAGGATTCCTGCAGTGGTTCCGGAAATCCAGGTGTTGCTCAGAAAGATCAAAAGACGCATTGCAGCTTTGCTCAATACTGCGGTAAGAACCTGTCTTGTCTTTCCACTGCTTATATCTGGGTTGATATGCGTTTCTGAGCAGGACAAAACCGACCTCGCACATTATATACACGCATTGCTTTCCAAGTACCAGGTGTCGAGTGTCAATAGAGTATGGTCCTTGATCCAGGAAGTTTGGCAAAGAAATTCTCATGGAACGGTGTGGGTTGACTGGGTGGATGTCTTGAGGCAATTTGGATGGAGAATTAACACTGGAAGGTGATTCTATGCCGAATTTCATGGTTTGTCAGGAGAGGGAAATCTGTGCATTATTCAAAGAGTCATGTTACTGATTTCCATGAGATTTTGTTCAAACAACAGGCGCAGGGATTTGTGTTGAAGTGCTTGAACCTCAGGGCACAAAAGACACTTGATAGGCTTGCAGATTATTCAGCCAGGAGTACAGTATGATCTTGAGACCCGCATAATAAAAATAGAAGCTAACCTTCTGTCCTGGGCAAGTTGCACAAGTCAATTAGATGCATAAATTCTTCCGGACGAGTTCAGCCGAAAAGAGTGTCTCCTGTTTTCTGTTTGCTCAAACATACACAATTATAGAGGGAGTCCAAAAGACTTTTTGTTGGAGCAGTTCTTTCTTATCATTTTGGAGTATGATGTAAGCTTTTACAACTGGGAACTGGAATTGTGGCACCCCAGTCAATGTAAGGCTTTGCGGTGCTGTGGCAACACCAATCGAAGTTACCTAGGTTCGATTCTTAGGCGAGCCGTTCTACTTTCTATTGATAATTTACGTCTAACAGCAAAAAAAAAATCTTTTGTTGGCAGGTCAATCGCCTTGTATTCCGAGCTTCAGTTTAATATCATGGGTGACACGCGTCTCACTGAAGTGGTTTCAGGAGCATGCTCGCTAGGTTTATTAGACCCCTCTAAGGTATCCTTTGTTGATAAGCTCTTGCCTCCTAAATCTTTTGAAACTTTGAATCTTCTTAAAATGTTTTTGAAGCCTCTTTTTGGTATTACTTGCCAGTACATTTGGTGTTCGTAGCGGAGACAGTTGATGTAGTATCCACCAGATTGCAAGATCACGATGACAAATTTCAGTAAATACTCAAATACCTTTTCCAGTTTCTACGGAAACGTCAGATATGAGTGCTCACATTGATTAAAAAGAGTGCATTGTTCGCCAATTCGAAAGATTCTCTTCTCCTCAGACTGAGTCAAAAAATGTCAGATTGTTTTGCTGAATCCATCACGACAAGTGGCAAAATGAGCAAAAAGATGTATGAGTGATAAACTGGCCCGGATGCTGAATCGGAAGAGGATTTTTTTTTAGCCATTGTTCAAAGAGGAATGATGGTTTGACTATAATTAGACTAGAGGGGTTAGCTTCTTTATAGACACCCAGTCCATTGCTGCCAATCTTCCCATACAACCAACATAGTGAAGCAAATGGTTGCTCTGATTGATGCCTACATGATGTATTATACACATTGTGTAATCTAAGCGGTGTACCAACTTATGTTCCATGTGAACCTCACTCACATTTGGTGCATGTCGGAGTAGTTTGTATATCCTCCATCTGTGTGACGACCGAAGGCACATATAGTGTCAGTATTAGCAATCTCAGTATGTCAGTATGTCACTCTGGTCGACATATAACAATTTCTCAAATGGGAGAATAGTATCTTTCTACTCATATCTAAAATCCTCAATCCAAAAACGTACGAGTCAAATTGCAGTTGTCACAAACGGCTAGATACTCTTAAATCACCATCCTAGCTAGTGCCAACTAGCAAGATACAAGTCAAGACTCAATCACGTAGCAAAATCCATAAAACGCTAAAGCTAAACACTCCTCCAGAACCCCTTCAGCTTTCCCTCCTTGTCGTCCAGAGACATTTCGTGGCTTTTCCTTCCTGTGACAAAGTCCATATCCTCGTACTTGATCCAAAACGTTTTGTGATAAAACGAGTACGCCGCCCACATGATGAAAAACATAGGAATCATGATGTACACATCCACAAACTGACCGGCATCAAACGGATATAGAGTGGACCAGCCTTGAACGAGGATGAGGATCAGTCCCAAACCAAAAGCAACCAGAGGAACCCACGGGAAAAGTGGAGTTTTGAAAATGATCTCGTCAAGAGGAAATCCTTGTTTTAACCATCCCCTTCTGAATCTCATTTGGGCCAACGCAATTGCAGTCCACACTATAAAAGCACACACACCGGCCAGACCTACAATATATGAGTAGGCCACAGCGGAACTGGAACCGATGGCCAAAATGGACAAAAACCCGGTCAGATGGCACGTGTGAATGGCCACGTACGGTGTACCTCTTTTGTCAACCGTAGTAAATATCTTGGGAGCATTTCCAGTTGACGCTAGACCAAATAGCGATCTACTGGCAAGATAGATTGCACTGTTGATGGAGGAGAGACAAGTTACAAGGATGATGGTGGTGACAAAGTATCCTGCATTGGCCCAGCCTGCTTGTGTCAATGCAATCGTCATGGGAGCCTTCATGGTCTTACTGTCTGAGGAAAGGTTTTCGTCGTTCCATGGAACTGTAATACCGTAGGCTATGGAAACACCCAAATAGACAAACAAGATTCTCCAAATAGTTTGTCTGACGGCAATAGGGATGGCGCGTTTAGGATCTCTCGCTTCAGCGGCAGTTATGGAAACAGCCTCGACTCCACTGTAGAATACACCTGCATACACAAAAGAGTTTGCAATACCTTTAAAGCCATGTGCCAGAGGATACTCTTTGAAAGGGTTACCGGGACTATGATCCTTGACTCCACCCGCAGCGTATATGACGGCAAACAGGTAGAACCCTGTGAGGAAGGTAATTTTAATAAAGGCCAAGATGTATTCACTCTCACCAAAAGCGGTCACACCAAGCGACTGGTAAACGGTGAACACAAACCAAAATATTAGAAACCACCCCCACAGTGGGATTTTTTCTGTGTAGAACGATAAAATAGAGTTGAGAGAGACATACTCTCCAATAATGTTGCAGCACCACAGAAGAACATAGCACCATCCAGTGGCAGCACCGAAACCAGGGTCAATCCAACGCGAACAGTGGATAGTGAAATTGAAGTCAAACATAGTGTTGAGTTCACCTACGCAATTCATCATACCGAGAACCAAGATCCCAACAATGCAGAACCCAGCTATAAGTCCCACAGGACCACCCGAATGCAGCGCAGTCCCCATACCGATAAAGACACCGGGTCCTATGACCCCTGCCAGGGCCATCATCGAGATGTGGCGAGTTTTGAGACCTCTCTTGACACCGGTATTGGGGTCGTAGGTTTGTCTGACGTCGCTTTCGTCAACAGACAGTTCCTCCAGCTCGACATTTGGTTGTTTATCCATAGCAATGCTGGAGGAGGCGTCATCGACACTTTTTATCTTTCTGGTCATCGCTTATCTATACCCTAATTTGAGTATTTTAAGAGATGAAAAGCTTAGCCGCATGAGGATGCAGATGTCGCAATTTTTTTCGCATGCCACTTTTCGCATACCACTTGCCCAATGCGGCAGCCTGCATGCGCTCCCCTTATAACTGACGCGCAGCGAGCCAACTCTTGACATGGACCAACTCATAGATTCCTTCCCCGTGGTGGACACCCACAACGACTTTCCCTATCTGCTGAGGGCACAGCTGCACAACGAAATCCACTCGCATGGTCCATTCACTTTTGACGGAAATTTAACGTGCCACACAGACTTGCCCAAGTTGAAAAAAGGTGGCATAGGTATCCAGTTCTTTAGCTGCTTTATCGAATGTCCTGATGAGGACCATCTGTACCAAAACTTCAACAAGCCAAACTCTTGTGTGAGAGACACCATGGAACAGATCGACGTAATTACACGTTTGGTAAGCGAGTACCCTTCGCATCTCGCATTTGTCACTTCCGCCAAGCAGGCATTGCAGAGTTTCCAGAAGACAGGCAAAATCTCCATAACTTTGGGAGTCGAAGGACTTCACCAAGTGGATGCTTCTCTTGGTGTGCTGAGAAAGTATTTCGAACTTGGAGTGAGATACATCACTCTAACCCACAACTGTGACAACCCTTTTGCCACCGCTGCTAGCTCTGTAGCTGGTGGTCTTCCCGACAAAGGGTTAAGTGATTACGGAAGAGAGTGCGTAAGAGAAATGAACAGACTGGGAATGATGGTGGACCTCTCTCACGTTAGTGTCAAAACCATGCACGATGTTCTAGACTTTACATCTTGCCCTGTTATGTTTTCTCATTCTTCTGCATACACTATCACAAACCATCAGCGTAACGTTCCTGACGATGTTCTTGAACGAGTGCGTGAGAATCGCGGAGTGGTTTGTGTAAATTTCTACCCGGCCTTTATCTCGTACAACGATACCGCCACCATCCAGGACTGCGTAAACCACATGAAACACATCATAGATAAGGCAGGGTGGGAAAGTGTAGGTCTTGGAAGCGACTTTGACGGAATTCCGTGCGGTCCTAAAGGTTTGGAAGATGTTTCCAAGTACCCAGACTTGCTCACCCTATTGAAAGAGCAGACAAATGCTACTGTGGACCAGATCAGAATGGCCATGGGAGGCAACGTGTTGCGTGTGTGGGAGGAGAATGAAAAATTTGCAGAGAAGCTTCAGGCGGATAGACCAATAGAGGCAAATTGGCCAGACAGAAAATGGAAGTTTTGGGACGCGACGCGAGACTTGCCTGAAATTTATCCTGGGTCTAAGGATGTTTACGAGTGATGCAATTGTATGATGATGTTTTTGTGTTTGTCAATCTCAGGTTTGGGTATACAAAAATCTTTTGGTTGACTATGAGGTGAGAGTGTTTTTTGTATCTTACAAGAGGGTTTATCATCTGCCACTGAGATGGTACTTAAGGCATCATATCTTAGGAGTGATCCTAAACATGTGCAGGGTTAAAACAAGTTCTTATGAAGTCTACGGGCGGGCAATAAGAAACGTTGTTTAATTTAAGAAATACCTTCTAAACTGCTCTTAAAGTACGCGAGTTGTTCTCGTTGCTTGAAACTAATTTTCTATTTGTGAGACTGCCTGAAGCAGGGATTTGTGATTGGGGTTACTTGAATACTGCATTCTAGAGTGAGGCTTGATAATTTAAGTTGAGTGTGCAATGTTGAATGAAGGAAATTTTCAGATGACGTGTCGAATCCGGACCCTTGAATAGATCAGTTGCAGGAAACGGAAGTTGTTTCGAGGTCTACATTGTCTATCCTCTGACCACTTTTGGTTACTCTCTGTGTGAGATTTGAAACCATTGATCTGTTTACAAAATGAACACCAAATTGCCATGATCTTTTGCCAAAAATGGCACGATTTCTGGAAGTGTTGTGTTGCTTCTTTTGATGTAATTAGACACAAGTGATAGACTACATAAAGCTCTTTTTGAAAATAGCCGGAGAAACTCGGGACTGATCCACTTGGATGCAGCTTCACTTCTATCTACGATACAAATAACGTCACAAACAGAAATGCTCCACTAAACCACAGAAAAGACTTTGCTACGTGATAGTATGAAATTTTTTTAATATCTGCATGAAGCAAAACTGAGTGTTCTGGCGCCTAAATCATATGGTTGTCTAAAAATCGACCTTTTCCACTTTTTCTGAAATAACTGCTCTCTTCTGAGCACGAAGACTATCGAGATAACAACTACTTTCATAAAAATTGTTGAGGATGCAAGATGTAATGTGTGGAAGTTGAACAAAAACCTTGGAAACAGAACATCACCGTTCGCTAAGAAGTGTAGAAGACTATGCTGGAATCACTACATAAGGAGCAGCACGCATACATTTTATGTCAAGACTGGAGTCTGTTTTGTTTCCAAACATCAGCTTTTAATAAGGTGCTGCCAGACCATTATGAAACATAGTTCTCGTTTTTATCATCTCCATCATGCTTTCAACACTGTACTGAGTCAGTTATGAGTGTGTTACCTTCGGACCTAACTCCTCTCCGGTAACTTCACCCTATTGCACCTCTTAAAAACTCCCCATTTTCTTGTCTACATCGAATTCAGTTGATACGGAAAGTTATAGGAAATCATACTTTTTTGACCATCGCACTGCTCTACAATCGCATACACATTAACAAATACACAGATAGAACAGCTTTGAAGATCTTTGTAGAAGCATTCTACCGTTGACCAAAAAAACCATCGGCCAGCTGAGGACCGAATGGAAATCAGCATAACAAGAATTGAAAGAGAAAGCCTCATCCACAGACCCCTCATTCGAAACAGATTAACTCAGTATGTCCCAAGTCTCTTCAGCTAACAACTTCCTCTCAAACATTTTCAAAATCAAATTCATCATTCACATCCTCAAACTCGTCATCCTCGTCGAGCTCTTCCTCTGCCTCATCCTCACGCTTTGCCGCGATTTGCGCATAGTACGAGGCGAGAGCCTCCTCAGCTTCCTTATCCTCCAGAGCCTTGGTGCCTTCGGAGGGAGCCTGAGTGGGAGTTTCAGGTTCCACCGCATCTGGAGTCTCGTCCATTTCCCCACTCGCATTCTGACCAACCGTACTTTGAGCGTGCCATGAAGGAAGAGCATTCTGTTTCAAAGCTTCGTGTTTCTTTGCCAGATCTTCCTTTTCTTTGGCAACGTTCTCGTCGTTCGCAGTGATCCGAACATGCAAAGTGGCCTGAGACTGGTTGTTTTGAGAAGTTTCGGAAACAGCTTTCCGTTTGCCTGGAATTGAGTAGGCAGCCATTTGAGTTGACTGCGCAGGTACAGCTCTCGTAAGTGCCGACTCAAAAGTATTATCTGCAATGAACGTATCGTCCACTTTTTTCAAGAAGTATATGATGGGATCCAACTGAGACATTAATCGAGAGAGTTTCTCCTGTCTCGCTTTTGCCTGAATGCCACTATCGTCTTCAATAAGTTCTCCGTCGCATACAGAACATATAAACGAAGTCTTATCCTCGGATAAAAGAGGAAGCGCTTCCAATTGCGAAAACTTGGTACGACACCTACTACACATATAGCCCTGTGGGTCTCCATCCCGAGCCATCTCATCTTTGAGTTGTTTCACGATCGAGTGCATTTTCCACTTTATCGAATCGATCGCCTCAACAAAATGTATATAGTAGTACGTGACAGCAGTCTGCCGCTGCTGAGGACCAAAATCCTCCTTTTGCTGATGCCGGATCATTAACCTGTCGTCAACCAGCTTGTTGCATGAAGCCCGAAGGTTTTTCCGTGGGATGTTAATCACCACACCCAAATCATCCTCTGAAAGAACAGAGTGGATAAGTAGAGCATCCAGAATCAGGACATAGTATTTTCCATAAAATCCACGAACCACAAACCGGAGAAGATTGTGTACTAATTCGTTGTCCATTGATTGGATTTTGTTTTGCACTCACTATAATCCTCGCATCATCCTAACACCATTCAGTTTAACTGCCCAAAAGCATCACCTCTCCTCGTATAGACCGAGAGATGGCAAATTATATCGCAACATTATATATGTTTTTGTATTGATACAGTTGGAGTTTATCGTCTAGGTAGTACTCAACAGATGCATGATCAAGATCATTTACAGAGCGATCTATAATCTCAAGATCAAGATCGGTTTCTGGAGGTCGCGAGCTAAGATTGTATGATTGGTTTCTTTGTTATTGTAAAATATTAAACAATATGTAAGTTTATTTGACTATATCAATAGAAATGCATACTTTTGGAGCCATTTTCAGTGCTCTATTTTTTCTCCTCCACAACCTCACTAGGGAAATACGTAAAATAGCTTGGAGAAGATCCATCATTATCGTTAGGCATACCTTTCACTTCTTCCTTGACAAATGATAGCATAGATGCTGTGATCAAGGAACTCTGAGTATGACAAGTACAACAAGAGCTTCATGAAGTGTTTCATTATTTTGACACCATTTGACACAAAGACAAAAGACACACTGTTTGGAGACTCAAAGCGCTTTATTGCTGAACGTGGATCAAAGCGTTGAGAATGCAAGGAGAGAGTTCAATGAGCTTGTAGCATGACATAGAGACGAGTCTGTCAAGAAAGTACCTAGCGTGTTCCACATCATTCGTGCATACATTTTTGGAGATAACGATCTTTGAAATCTATGACTCAAGATCAAGATTATTTTTTATAGGTCGCGATCGTAGTGAATACTAGATTTAGGGTTACGATATCAGCTTTACACCCTGAGTTTGATCCAGATACATCAATTGAGTAGGGACAAGGTTTCCCGATAGCAAGAACAACATCATGTATAGGCCAGCGATCTCAGATCTTGAAGTCAAGTTGTTTTCTTGGGGGTAGCGAACTATGATTGTAAGATGGATCACAGAGCATTAAACAACATGAAATTTTGAAAACGCATGACAGCTTCAGGATATGAGAAATACAATGGGCTTGCTCGAAAACTCCCTCATATCAATCAGGAACCGGCTGACATGACAATGTTCATCCGGTAAGACCTGTTTAGTGGTGGGGGAGAAATAGAGACGGAGATGGGGAAGCACAACCTCCGGGCTGTGGGACAAGAAGAGGTTTTGCTTAAGGGTCTGCCTTGCATGTTCCACGCTCTGGACGCCTCACAGGGGGTCATTTGAGAAGTTACAAGCGGATCCGTGGCTGGGCGCGTCTGTTGAAACCACGTTTGAAGATACTGAAATGAATCGTGCATTCAAGTGCTACATAACTCGACCGAGTGTCCTGAACCAATCACAAAAAGCGGTTGAGAAGGTCGAGGCCAGTCGGATAGGTTTGCCGTTTGAGGATGTGCAGATGGGTATAGATGGTCTGGAGCTGAGCACATTGACATTCCATAAAATTCCTTGTGTATGTCTCACAATAACATTAGGTTCGAAGAAGGTCTCGTATACCCCCAGAGCGTACGGGGAGCTCGGTCTGAAGATCCAAAAGGTCATACCTACTCAGAGCGCAAGATACCGTTAGTTGATCTTTTTTGTTTTGAAACTTATTCATGGAGTATGTAAACGAAAAGGTTAGGAAAGCGTTACGCTCCTTTTTTGAGTACATCCAAGTGCCCCTCTGTAGAGTGCGGGACTGCTCGCGAAAAAAGAGTAGTCTATGAATCAAAAATGTGAAAGGAAATAGACAAGCTGATGGAAGCCATTCTTAGGAATAGTTGAATCACTCTTTAGATCAATCTATTCTTTTAACCCTCCCCTAGTCATCGCCTTAGTATTCCCAAAAGCACATTAGGACACCAATAAACAAGGTGTATATTAGGGCTGTGGCGAAAACTAAAAATTCGCGAAAGTTTTCGCCGGGCAAAAAGACTCATATAAAATGTCTGGATGCACGTGACATTTGATATATACACAACTAAAATTTGAATACAAGGCTCAAATCTGTGTGACTTTTCGCAGTATTTTAAGCTTCATTCGACTCAAGTGGGCCAGGCTCGTCTACTTTAATCTCCGAAGGCTATGAGGAAACCACGGGCCATGAATATAACAAATTCGGTTCGAATAGTTATGGCTCACTGGGAGACGACGTCTCAAGTTCAAGAATCGAGAGTTCAGTACCCTGTAATAGACTTATATGTTTTCTAGTCCATACTTGTACCTTCATTTGCCTCTTTAGAAGCCTGAAACTTGCAGAAGAGTGGCAAAACAATTTTTGTTTTTTCCACTTTCACCTGAAAGATTTATTAAATTGCCAACGTAGCCCTCTATTTACAATTATATATATAAAATAGATATATATATAACCTTTCTGCCCCTTTCTGCCGGTTTATGCCCTTTTAGCTTAGCTAAAAGGGCTAATACCCTTACACCAGTTTTCGCCCTTATTTTAACTCAAAAATAGGTTTTCGCCACAGCCCTATTTATGTGTATTTACACTAAAAAGAGAGCCTCCTAGAAATGTCTGCAACCTGTAGCTATTGCACTGTTATCTGTCGCCATAAACAGCATGATCTATGAGAGTACATCTTCAACAATGAGCTGAACTCGTAGAGCCTCAATCATGTCAACTAATTTGGTCTCCTTCACAAAGGTCTATCAGGATATGAAATTTTCAGGATGTAAATTTAGTTTCGAATGGAATGTGGCCTTTGAGTGTCTTGAGACATCTGAGATCGAGTAAATGCAAAGAGATGCGCTGGAAGAAGACGTGCATGCTACTGCAGAACAATTGACTTCAACTATCATTGGAGAGACAATAGAAACTTGACGTACTGTCGTATATCTCTGTTTCTTTGACAAACTTGATTCTTGACTTCTCATGCTGAACCATCACATAAAGATGATTTTGATTTCAGGAAGACTTGCAACGATTTCTCAAAAGGGAAATGAGACGGCCTGCTTTGCCCTCAGAGAGAAAAGTGTTCGATTGACGTGGGCGTAGCTTAGAAAGACATGCATCATGTTATTAGAACACACATTATTTGAAAAAAGTCACATCAGACTACTAAGACCTTTTATGCCCGCGAATTTTGAACTTCTGCCCCAGCCCTGCTGATTGTGCGTGCACGATATGCACGCCCATGCACGGCGGAGTGCATTCGCTTAAAGGTTAGATGTGACACTAAGCGAGGAGAGTCAAGCTGGCGAGTGATGCAGTATAATCAATTATTTGCTTGAAATATTGATATAGTGCTTTGTGTGTCCTCAAATAAGCATTGACCAACTTTCAGAACCTCGAGCTTTTCAATCACCGTTCCAGTGACTACCATATGACTGTGAACATGGTTTCCAATCCGGTATTCGAGCTCAGAGTTGAGCGATCATTCCATACCCCCCACATTTTATCGCAACTATCATAGACATCATAGTCAGGTATTGGTATCTCCAACACTCATACCAACAACCACGATCCGGTCTCCTCATCACTGGACTCATCAGTATCGCTCACCGTCCTGCAAGCGCTCAGATTCTTAGAGTATTCGAAATCCGCGTATAAAGACTGAATAGCCGAGGCAACACCATTCTCCGCCTTGATCTTTTCTCCCAAGGATCTTGCCCTCTCTTGAATCTTTTCATCGTTCACAACAGCCACAAGCGCATCTGAAAGCGAATTTGCGCTAAACTCCTTGAGATTTATTCCAGCACCAAGATCCTCTATCCGCGAGGCATAGAAAAACTGATCTCCAAAGAAGGGCCGTATTATAGTAGGCAAACCGTGAAATAAAGAGCACCCGGTGGTTCCAGAACCGCCGTGGTGAACGGCCGCATCAATCTGCGGGAACAACCAGTCGTGTGGGATTGTTCCGCCATTGAAAACTTGAGGGGGAAGATCCACTTCGATGTTGGATCCACCCAGTCGATTAGACCACCCTTTGTTTAAAATGCACATCACGTCAGCACTGACTACAGCCTCAACAACCTGCTCAGTTAGCCATTTTGAATCGGAAACCACAATTGACCCGAACCCTATGTAGACGATCTTCTTGTTTTTGAAGCGGGCTAACTGGATGAACTGATCCAGGCTCTGCGGGGGATGGAAAGACGGAGCCTCGTTCAACATCCAGTACCCGGTAACCTTGACCCACTCGGGAAAGTCCACACTGGGCGGGAATACAGAAGGGGAAACGTTATAAAGAAAGGGAACTTTACTTTGCTGAAGAAGGCTGAGGTTTGTTTTTGGGAGATGTAAGGACTCCACCCTCCATTTGTTCACCTGGCTAGAAATGCCTTTCCAAAAAATGTTTTCAAACATAACGTGGGTGAGATAGTTGTAGGATCCGCCTCGTTTGTGGTGCGGAACGATAAATGCATGAGGATACGCTCGTGTCTTTGTCCAGGGCATTGTAAAAGCCCGAAAATACGGAATTCGAAGTTTCTCAGCAATGTGAATTCCCGCCATGGCAGATGGGGATTCTATGAGTAAGTCTGTTCCGTCTCTGCAAGCTTCCCAGCAAGAAGCTAACAGGTCTGAGATCCAGCCCCTAAATTTGGCAGATGCTTCTTTCAAAAAGGAAACGCTCATGGATCCATGTGTAACCATAAGTGCCATCAACTCTGCGGGATTGCCTGCAATCTCAGCAAAGTGGATCCCATGCGAAACGATCCAACTTTCGAATTCTTTATGCGTAGCGATCTTGACTTGGTGGCCCTCCTGAATCAGTCCTAGCCCTAGCGCAATGTATGGCTGCACATCCCCTCGAGACCCGATAGTTAAAAGAGTAATCTTTAAATTCTGCGGGGACTTGATAGGCAACTTATCACGTGACGTTTCGCCCATAAGGACAGGAATTTTCCTTCCAATGGCTGTTTTTATTTGAGATTCCACGTTCAACATGGAAGATCTTGCAATAACATCCTCTTGGGGAGAGCGTAGAGGAGATTGATGGTCCAAAAGATCTAAAATCACTAAACCACAGTCGTCTCGCGAGAGGGCTGATCCAAACTCGAAAAAAAGCTCCTCGTGACCGTGGATCACAATTACAAGCCCTGAGTAGCCAAATCGGAACCCGTTCTCGTGATAAGCATTCTCCAAGTCATGCAACGGCAGAATCATCTTTGTGTTCAAGCCCGGGATCAATGAGCGGAAACATATCTTGTGCTCTCCTATGTATATCTTACCGTAGATAGGCACGTTTTTTAGAAGGTGAGCAAAATATGTCGCAATCAGAGGTTCAGACCCGAGAGAAAAGTGTTTTTGGAATCGCTGTGTATCTGCGTTGAGAATTTGCTCTTCTTTGATCAAGTATGGATCACTGTCTCCAGATACATTGCTTCTATAATGCGTAGGAACAGGAGACCACACTTTAGAGGTGGTGGAAGAAATCGCCTCTTGCAATTTTTTCCACCGATTAGAGGAAGTTCCCACCTTCAATTCATCCTGAGTCATTGAATTATCCGGTGGGGACGCTTCATTGAGACCAGCCTCTAAATCCTGCAAGAGTAAATCGACCGATCCGAAGAAGACGAAAAAATAATCCTCCAGAGCAAAATCCGATTCGAAAACCTTTACACGCAAGCTGGATGCATTTTCAAACATTGGGTCACACTCGAAATCCGCCACTTTGTTCAATGGAATCTTGATTGAAACGTACCCATCGCTGTTTTTGGAAGCGAAAACCTGTTTTTTCAAGCGCGAAACCCACACCTCTGCCTCTTGCAAAGAGTCAGCCTTGTAAGTGAAGGATTTAGACTCTGTCACAATTTTGAACGAGTCACCCTCCAACAAGTCCACTTTTAGAACCTCCCTCAAATCGATCGTTTGACTCGGAAAGTACAGTTCGGTCGATTTCGAGTAGAGAGACAAGGTCTGGTTACGCAAAACTGCCCATCTCCTACGTGAGGCATACGATAGGAACGAGCTAAATGCTATGGATCCAGGCTTTCCCGGTAAGTATGCAAAGAACAGAATAAACCTGCTTGTCAGGTAGAGGTTCCCTTGCAAAAGAACGTCCTGCAAGATCCAGCATGGGTACTCTTTGAACTCTGTATCTTTTATATCGAAAACCTTGCGGAGTTTTTCTCCGATTGCATCTGATTGTTCTAGTTCCTCCTCTGTTTCTCCTGGCTCCTCTATCAGTTTGTCTTTTGAGGGGCATTTGGTGATTTCTTCATCATTTGTGAGCCCGCCATCGTTCAAGAGCCCGCTATCGTTTGCCAGCCCGTTGTATACACTTGCAGCGGTCAGCATCCCCACCATGGAACACATCATCTGGTTCGATTTTTCCGGGAGATAGTTTGAGCGAGACTGAGAGGGAAAGGAAATGGTGCTCCGTCTAAAGACGTGGGACTTTGATAATTGTGAGTCCCCCATTGTGTAGATTAGATAGAGAAGTGGGAAGCGCACGACCTGCAGGAGTGCAGCCCAATCCACACACCCCAAAGCTGTCCCTGCAGCACTAATGACAGTGTTTTTTTTTTTTCGGCAGAAAAAGCCTAGCACTGTGCTTTGAATTTGGGGTTGGGAAGACAAAAAATTTTGAAACATGTGAGCTGAACTCTTTGAAACATGTATCATTTTTTTGTCGGAAATTGTACTGAGTCATTCTAGTAGATTAGGCTTGCTTGGGAAGACGTCTCATTATTGACTTGAACTCGGGTTTCCACGTTAACACTTTCGTATGACCACGCTGGGAGGATGGTGTATCATTTTTTCGCCACATTCGTGGAAACGGGTCTCCTTCTACAACCGATCAGTTTTTCTGATAAGAGTGAGGGTGATTGTGGTACAGTAAAATCATGGCTTGCTTGTCTGTATGGAAGTGATAAATCACTTTAACTTATTTAGAAGCAGTGGCTCATTCAAAAGTCGGTCAGCACTGCAGGGAAGGAAGCACCAATGCAAAAAAGTAAACCATTATTGCAAAGGAAGTTACCTGCGCAGAGATTCAGGGTATTGAAGTGACAATAAAAGCAGAACGCTCTTTCCTCTTCATTTCTTACGTCACGCTTTGCTGCATCAAAAATAGAACATAGAGATGCATGAAAAGTCGTGATAAATGACTGTTCAAGTTTGAAAAATGCGATATCACCGAATCCGAACGTAACCGAGGGTTTGAGTCAAGATATGATGTCTCGACTGATTCTACACCGTATCTTGACTGAGAGATCTTAGCAGTGAGTCATTTGTATAAAAAGTCCCCCAAAATTCAGGCAGCGAAGTGAGTTGACATCTCCACTGTGTGAATACTTGAGTTGTATTTTTTTTCTTTTTGACAGACTAGTTTCGTAATTTTGTCCAGGCTATATTTCGCCAACTCACTGATAAGAATAACCACCTCATTTTGCCCATTCTATGATTTTCATTGTCTGATTTTTCCACCAGTCCCAATACCAAAAGTTCACAAGGAAACACCATTCTTTGCACTGTGCCAATGCAAACAATTCTTAGCATCCCTCACCTCCATTTCCACCTCTTTCATTGCCCGCCTCTCGGATTTTCCAAACAATAGCACAATCAGACCATTGACAACTCCGGTAACCGCCACAATCACAGTCACAATTAAAAACACCTCTGATGCCCAAAAGGCAGATCTGGAGGCAAAGGGAACGGCGATCAGTGCACCAACAACAAAAATCACAGAAAGAACAAAATGCACCGCTCTCCAATTCCTCTGCCAATCCATGGTGGACTCGTATTCCTTTATAGTGGCCAGCAGATCGTTGTAGAGCTTGAATTTCTCCTCCACCTCTACAAATGGACCACTCGCTGGTTCACTTTTCAGCTCCACGTCGGCGTGGTAGGCAAAATGGTCTGAATAAGACCCAAACCGTGGAGAGACCTCAGAAAACTCAACCGACCCATTTACCGGAGACAGGTACTTTGTATCCACAAATGCGTAGTCGAGTCTTTTTGCCTCGTTCAATTTACGGTCCAACCTGAAGGTGTTGATTTGCGAGTCGCATGTAACTCCACCCTTTGTGATCTGATCGCGTGGATCCATTTTGGCGAGATCATCGGCCGAAATGTACTGCGACACAAGTTTCCAACTATCCGAAAGCCCAGCTTCAATTTCAAAAATCCTATGCGGCAAAGATTGAGGAGTGCTGTTCAAATCACCAACAAATATAACAGCGTAGCCAGCCTGAGAAAGAACTTTTGCAATCTTACTAAAGTCCCACGCCTGACACGCTCGGTGACAAGCGTATGCAGCATCACCTTTGGAAGCATAAGGTGCATGCATGTGAGTATTCATTAGAGCTATTGGTCGAGAAGTTTCAGCAGTTTGCAAAATGGATACCGCTACAGACTTTCCCACGTACCAGTCTCCACGGAAAAAGGCTGAGGGCCTTCCGTTGATGGGGAATCTATACAGAAAGGTAGATGTGATTGGAAATTTGGATAACACTGCCAAACCTGGACCGGTTATAATTCCAGAGAAAAAGATTCGCTGGTGCGGGAACGCGTTACTGGTTTGTAAGCATATATAATCCCAGTCCGATTCGCACCAAACTTCCTGTAAGGCCACTATATCGTACTCCTCACCGAGAGAACCTAGCCTTTCAGCGATAGCGTGCAGCCTCTCCTTTCTGTGCTTGGCTATGAATTTGAGACCAAAAGTGTTGAAGGTTAGAAGTCGGATTTTTCTGTCAGACATTAGCGATTTTCGAATCTCACTCAAAACAATTGTACGAGATTTACATTCTGCCACCCAGATTGATTTTGACACTTTGGCCTTTTCAGTTGAGTTAGCTTTGATTGGCTGTACACATTCAATTGGTATGAGAGCTCTGTGCGAATGCGCTATGTTATTGTGAATTTTGAATGGAAAATGATGGCATCGATGTAACATCATCCTCACACCATCGCATAATCCATGGATCGAAAAGGCCACATCATTTGATGGTATTCGGTAAAGATCTATTGATTGATCGTTCTTACAGAAATGGTCACTTTTCTCAAAATTAGTGGTAATTCACAAGCAACCCAGTTCCTCAGTGTTACGCTCATTTTGTAAGCAAGTTGTCATTTCCTTTTTTTCACACATAATGAGTTCACAGAGTCATTGTGTCCTTTAGTAATCAGCTTCAGCGAGGTGATGAAAGCTAGTACATTCATCTGGCCTGGCCCTATCTTCAAAAGAGATCATTTCATTGAAAGCGTATCCCACCCGTCTTCAACAGTATGGTTTGGCGCTCTGTATGACTCGAAGGTTCCAGTTGCTTATATCTCGTTTTTCGGTGCGTCGAAGATTGATCGTGACCAGCTCCACTTTATCGAATGCTGCATGTTTATGTGAGCAATCAATCAATTCCTTCCTTCGTAAAAATGGCACATATGAGCCCGGTTAATGCGTATATGACAAGCTTCTTCATGGTATCAAGAGAATGTATCACACACACTTAAGTTCCGAAAGACAAACAAGTATCCATTGCAATACCAAGAGCAAATAAAAAACTAAGCTATTGTTTATACGAGAGGCTGACGATTCAAAGAGGTTAAGATCTAGAGCAGGTCTTCTAACAAAGACATGGTAACATCTCTACACGTGAACATATACTCAAGCCAAATTATATAGGAGCGATTAGGATTACTATCGCTCTCGATGGTGTACAAATGATCACTCGTTGAGATGTACTGATCTTATTTTCTGGTCTTGAGTATCTTGCACCAAATCGTGCACTCACCACTTCGTGACTTCGTGGCAAGTGCGGTGGCAAGTGAGGTGGCAATTACGGCATCCCCACACCATTACGTGTCCTTTTCCACACATACATAAATCAACAAAACTGACCCACACCTCAATGAAGTTCAACTGGTCAATTTCTACACTAGCCACGCTTTTAGCCTCGGTGTCCACGTTTGTGTCTGCTGAGGAAAACTCTGCCATTGCATCTGACAACTCTG
>JAJLWQ010000005.1:0-44384 GCA_030570875.1 Citeromyces matritensis
GGCCGGCATTCAAGAGTTTGTAGTGTACAATACACCCCTATAGTTCACTATATTCTCCTCTAATGGCACCGCCGCTTAAGAAACTTTCCTTGGTTAGTTTGATGCCATCGGCTTAGAATGAAATTTCTTTGCCATCATGCCCTCTGATGCCCTTTAGGAAAAATTTGCATGATGATTTCACTCGCTCATGCCCTGCCCTAAACGGGGGTCGGTCCATCAGAAATTTGTTGTGACATTAACTTGTTGACAACACGGTTCATCAGGTGAAAAATTTTCTCTGCGGAGAAATTTGCTTTAACGAGATCGAGTCATTCCTTGGTATTATGATACCACTCTTTCGGCATTTGCATGTTAAAGATCGCCATTCTTCCTGGGGGCGGTCAACAGGAACCTCATTTCTAGTTTGTGGCTGAGATTAACATGAGACACTCCCACTTTTCATCACAGTGTGATCGAGGATAACAGATACCGCCTGACCTTTTCCTGAATGGGTTCATAAACTGCTTCTATTGTGGAGGACCACGGACACCTCATTTTCCATGGTTAACGACCATCCTGTATTTGTGGCAGAGAATAACATCAGACACTCCCACTTCCGTTGAGGCAAACAGACATCTCCCATATGCCACTTGACGTACTGTTTCTATTTGAACGTTCGTCCCGGTCCCATAAAAATGGTTCATCCTTTCCAGATCCTAGTGGATCTCATTTTTTCTGACTCCCAGACACTCCTCGATAAGCACATTCCGCATTATCTCTATCACCGAACCACAAGTCGCTTCCACTGCCAATCGGCCCATCAACCGGTCTTTTTTATCGAAATTCTGTTCTTTTTCGACCGGGTTGGGATGTCACTTGTTCAACTTGACAATTGACTGTTATACTTTTCATCAATTCACTTTCAGAAAACAAAAAAGAGGTGATTGTGTGAGATGTATCTATATAAGTGTATATATATCATCTCTTGGCACGTATTGACACGTACATGACAGACCGGAATATAAATAGGAGCTAGTCCTATGTGTTCCGGGCCGGCATTCAAGAGTTTGTAGTGTACAATACACCCCTATAGTTCACTATATTCTCCTCTAAAGTAGCAAAGACCATCCGAATCCCATTAGAGTGAGACCCAAAACGTCAGCCTCTATGACCCCGTTTTTGATGAGAAGTTTCCAGTCCTTTTTATGTGTCTTGGGTCTTGTGGCCTGTGCCTTTTTGTCAAACACAAGAAGCACGATAATGGCTGGAGCTAGCGAAACAGGAATTATGATAGCAAACATTCCGTAACCCCATCTCCAGTGAGCTGGTGCCATGGCATCCACGATGAGACCAGCAAACCAAGTATTGATGATGTAAGGGGTCGCCAACATGGATGTGGCGAAGCCACGCCATTTCAACGGGGTCATGTCCGCCACAATAATCGAATTAAGCAGGTCAAGCCCCGAAGATCCCACTTTAACAAATACTTCACCTACAACGAATGCAGAGATGGACGTGCATGAGGCGGTGATGATGTATCCAATCACATACAAAAGTAGAACCAAGATGTATGTGTAAGGTCTTAGGGTTAAATCTGCAATCTTGGCAATAACTGGCTTGCAAACAGCAGAAATCACAGACGTGGCAATCGATAGAGTGGACAGCATCGAGTGTTTACCAAACGATGAGGTGGCATGTGGGCTGTAGTTCATAGTTGTGGATGAGTCAAGGGCTTGTGCCCAAGCTGTCACCATAATAGACACAGCAAAAATGATTTTGAGTGTTGTGCTTCTGCCTGAAGAGTCTAACGAGACTTTCATCTGCTCGATTCTCGTCACTCCACGAGACCCATTAAGGTGAACTTCGTCCGAGACTCTCTCGAACTCCTCAGCGGTGTCTGATTTTTCGGATTCTTTGCTCATTGGGTCTAATGTAGCTTCATCCAGGGTTATTTAAGTGAATCTTAACTCCGTTAAGTTGGTCTGCACGCCAAGACTGCTATGCACACCAAGCATAGATCAAACCGATCCACAGATGGGAGTCGACTAGTCTTATGTGGAGAGGAGATCGGGTCACCTTGAAAGATGATCTTTGTTGTTCTGCTGTCGGTGCAACTGTTCTTTCAAAAAAGCCAGGATCATTGATGTATCAGATAAGATGGAGTATGCACAATGTGCATGTTCATGCACGCTGTGAATGTATGTAATAAAGGTTCTGCACGGCATTTCCCAGATCATGAGCCTACCAACAGCTCGGTAAAAATTTCATCCTGTCGTGTTATTGCCAAGAGGATCTCTTTTACTAAATATCTGGGTGATACCATATTCTGAGGCTTGCAGAGGACTACCTTTCCCAGTGTAGAATCCAGTAATTCATCGAAGGTATGATATTTTTCAACCACTATAATTTAAGTACATAGGTATAAGCTTCTCCGGGTCCGATGTGGTTGAGGGAAAAAATTCGCACATGCCGATGCGCATGATGCACAAACGTACATCTTCATAGGAAGGCTACAAAAGCAGGTATAGTAGGTGAGAGTAGGTGAGAGCAGGTGGATAAAGTAGGGTACTCTAATAGCTGACCTTTTTTTCTCACTCATTCAAAGCTTTTTGTGTTTTGATCGCATCGGAGCACTCAACAACGATGTCAGATATGCATTATGCAGGATCGTTTTCAACATGCATGCAGGTTTGCACCTCATCAATTGATCGTCTGATTGGCTGAGATTATTGAATTGCAATCTCGGGATTTGCTGATTTTAAAAAGACGCACTTTGCTGCATGAATTTAGTTAATGCAAGCCGTGATTTGCCCTTGAGGAAGATCATAGCCGGTGCACCGAGAACGGGTTTCCAGATTTCTCGGTATTTTTGCCAATGCTTTAGGTTATCACGCTACGATCAAGACTTATCGCTTCAGCAAAATCCCACTTCTGAGTTGTTTTTGGGTCAGATGATCAATTTACTATGTGAAAGGTGAAATAGTGTGCGATATTACACGGGTACAAATGTTTGAAGGCTTCAAAGCTGAAGCAGGGCGTAAGGCTCGGATTAGCATCCCCCGCTCAGGGCAGGACTGGATTAGGCTACTTGCTTAGCTTCCTATGGATGTGCTTTTGAACGCTCTTTGATTCTCTCTTTATTAAAGGACCTCCACCAATTATGAGAGGCTGAAACTTTTAATCTTAATATTCAGCCCTCCTTTAGAGCCTTATTCTCGTGCTGCTCAACCTTCTGTTCTTCCTCGCGGTCTCCTCATCAAAATCATTGGTGACCTGATTGTGTTCAGGATCCTCGAGTTGGGCTATGGCGTACTCATAGATTGTGTCAATCAGAAGGAGCATGTCAAAATTCTCGGTCTTCATACTCAAACCGCCCTAAAATGTTATCAAGAAGTCTTTTATGCTCGATTGAAAAGAGTAAAAATCTGAATGGATCATTTTCGGCAAGCAGACTAACAATGTGGAATTAGCCAAGCGTGGAATCGACCAAAGTGCATCAAACACCACAAAATGTTTAAATCCATCTTAACTGAAGGGTATCCTCGACAAATTGAATTTGCATAGAGTGACTAAATTAGTACTCGAAACCACTTATACTTCACCTTGTGAAAGATTCAAGGATAGACGTTGTCAGTGTCAATGTCTCGGTCTCTGGCATCTTCTGGTTGTAAATACTTAGATGAGAACTGGAGAAGAAAACGTTACACGTCCACTGTATCTAGATGTGAGTTAGTCGATTCAAAAAGAAGCTTCGTTTCAGGGCCTGATTTATTTTGGCCGCCTTCAAACGGATTTCGATTAAAATCACGATATGGATTATTCCAAAACCCTAGCATAGCCCTAAGATATGTTTCTTTTCAACCTGTAAAGGCCCTCATTTGCGATCCATCACTCTATCTGGCTCAAAAAATCGAAAATTGATACAGATCACTTTTGGACCGGACGATGATCTGACCACTGATCCTTTTCCGATTTGGATTGGGCCATTAATTGAATATTTCTGATCGAAACGATCCGGATCTTTTCAATCTTTTTTCACATACAAGTTCCATTCCGATAATGAATGTACTTAGCTAACGACGAAGAGATCGCATTTACGCACGATGGGCAGCCGCAGCTTACCCCTGTGTGGGACTAGATCAATGACCCATACCTACTAAACTCTCCAGCGCCCGACTTTATGACTTTATTCATCTGCGTCTGTCGGGAAGTGACGGTACCTCGGAACACGGGAGTCAGGGTTCTGGAAATAAACGACCCGGGACTCGAAATCTGAGAAAGGTCACCGGATCTTGATTCTCAAGCTGGAACGGAGCTTTATGTGGACGATGTGATCGTTTTGCTAAATGACGCTAACGACTTTCGCCAGTTTGATCAGATCTGGAAGCGGTTTGCCAAAATATCAGGATGTGTGCTGAATATTCGAAAATCACATCTTGTGCTTTCCACGGGGCAGGACATCGACCTCAGCCCATATTTTGATACGCCGCCCGATTTCATGCTTCATGCAGACATTCGCCACCTGCCAAGTTATAGGGGCAAATATCTCGGAGTGGATTATTTTACTCACGATTGGGGTCGTCGAATCAGGCGCATTATTGATTATCTCACACAGGCAACCATGTATGGCCTGCCCATCAGTGTGAAGACATCTTTGGTGAACATCTACGTCTATTCCAAATTTTGTTATTGGGATCAACATGATGCTTTGAATTTGGAGCAAATTGATCAGATCGAAAAATCCGTTCGCGACTGTGTGCACAAACATACCCCTTTTCGGAATCTTGTTCCGTTAAAGATGCTTAAGGGACCCAGAGATATAAGGGTCGTCAGATCCGGCGGATCGGATCGATTATTTTCCCGGATCGACCGCTGTCATAGGATCGATTAGCATATGTTGGATCGCGATCCTTGCGAACCAGGATCGCGATCCAGAGGCCGGATCGTCGAATCGATCCGATGCGGCCTGGGGTTCGATTCCCAGAAATTTTACTTTATTTTCAGGTCGATTATTCTCGGTAAAAGGGTAAACTTCGTTGAATCTGAAGAAAAAAAATTTTTGAAGACTTAAAGTACATACTAGGGCCATTTAAGAGGGCTTTTTGACTTTTCTCGAAAAATTTACTAAACTAGACTGTATTATATATTCTTACTCAAATGTGTCGAATCGATCCCGGTTCGCAAGCGATCCGGATCGCTATGATATAAAGCGAACCGGATCGCTTGCGAACCGGATCGAAAAAGGCTTCCCGGATCTAGATCCGGATCTGACGACCCTTACAGAGATATGGGTTACTATGGATTAATCCAATTACAGACCCATCTTCTTGGGAGACGCGCACGCTGGATCTATGATCTTTTTTCCGATGTGTCTGAACCCCACCAAACATATGCTATAGACTTTTTAACAAAGTTTATGGTATATATATCTGGTAAAACGGGTCGGACTTGGCTATTGTGGGACTTTTTGGCTGGCAATAGCACGCCAAGGGGTATCCCTGTGCTGATTCAGTACTATCGCCTATTCGTCGACCAACTTCCCCAGGCTCAATGCCTTCCACAGTTTATCAGTCGTCTTGAAGAAGCCCTTTCGGGCCTGGTTTCTTGTACTCGGTCCGGCTGCTGATGCTAGTTTTACGTTCAGTAGGCAGTCTGAACGTGAATATAAGGCGCAAGCTTTGCTACAATTGCGTGACCTGGAAAGTCAACAGGTCACACCAGCCTCTTTCCGCCGAACTGGAATCAAAATGTACCACAAATACGCTGAACCGTATCTATCTCCAAAAATAGGTACCTATTTGGTCGAGGTAGATAGTGTTCCAGGTGCTATGTCGCAATTGGTTGACTATGCCAAACTCTTCTGGCAGAAGCTGTCGCGCTTGTACTTTAAGCACCCCAGTGAAATGGATGCCCTCTACAGGTTTCTCACTTAGTACACGTGCGGTTGTATGCGCAGTCAGGTATATGTCAATTTTGCTATCAGCAATACGAGGTGGCCATTGAGCGCTGGCTCGAAGACTGCTCTGTCATGGACTATTTATGGCAGAAAATCAGGTGCCCACGGGACGTGGATCATTTAAGCGTGAGGGTTTCTTGTTTCCCCGCGCCCAGCAGCGTTGGCTCATTAGAAGGTGACGTTTTCTGGTCAAATTCGAGGAGTTGCGTAAGGATGCATATCATGCACCAGGCGCGCGGTGTGTGGGTGAATGGCAGGGGCACATAGACAAGTGTGTTCCGGTGGTGCCCAGTCAAGATTAGGAGGTTTTTTTCAGCATAAAGATTTGTCTTTGTGCTTTTTTTCCTCTCCATCAGGCTATAGTCTTTAAACAGTATCTATGAATCTATTTTTTTACGTCGAAAAAAAAAAAAAAAACATTCCAGGCTATCCAAAGCTTGGTACTGTAGTGGTAACACCCCCAAGGCCAATTAGGGTTACCTAGGTTCAATTCCTCGCGGGGCCGTTTCTGGGTTCTATTAGAACTTCAATCGGTACACACGTATTAAATCTCAATATCATTTATGAAGTATATTCTTGAATAGATGAATGTGTTTATCGCGTTGGCGCTGGTGGTTAGTGGCATGTCCATTATGAAATGATGTTCCTTTCAATTTTTATCGTTCTTCCCAATCTATAGTGTGAACCGGCAATTCGAGGTATTTACTGGTTGACTTATCAGCGCTGGCTTTCCCTTGGTGAGGATATGGTTGTCCTGTATCGATGTATCAAAGCTCTGTTTTTAAAAGGTTGAGCGAGAGATTCGAAAGTTGTTTAAATAGTATTAAAGAGCATAGCTATATATTTATTCAAGTCCGAACACCGCTGAAGGTAAGAATATGGGGAGCCCTTCCGAATATAGGTGGTGATTATCCAATGGGTATTATATATTATGTAGGCATCATTGAGAGCAACCATTTGCTCCGCTTTGCTTGTTTTTATGGGAAGACTGGCAGCAATGGAATAGGTGTATATAAACGAGCTAGTCCCTCCAGTTTTGTTAATTCGATTCAGTATTCCGCTCTCGAACAATGGCTAAGAAAACGTTCTCTCTCAACTCAGCTTCCAGGTCAGCTTCACATGAAAAAAGCAGTTGGGTGGGCTAAGTAGAAGATTGACTGGTCAAAATCGATGCGCCTAGTATTTCTTGTGTCTCAATAAAAAGTTTCCTTTCTTCTGGGTTTTGATGAGGCTGTTTGTTCCTGAAGCTCTCCTCATATGATGTCTTGATTTTGTGGTCTTTTTAGCAGAATATACCTCTCATTAGGCAAGTAGCCGCGAGACTAGAAATATCATTACTAGATTATGGAGCTGTGGGATGGTGCACTCCTAGGTGGCGGTCCTCCACGGTCGACTCCATGCCGTCGAGGAAGTTTTAGCTCTAAGCAAAGCTTTTCTCATGTAAACAAACACAGCGTAATACCATCAGATATATCACAAGAGAAGTCCCTGGATAACATAAGACTTCCACTTACGGTTCAAGCCCTCAAACCTTTTTGAGTGAATCTTAAGAGTTTATATACGGTGTGTTCTATTTCTTTGGTTCTGTGGTCAGAGTGCAGTGAACAGTCATTCAGTTGGTTTTATTTTGGGGTATTCTTGAATGGGCTATGGATTACAAACCCGCAAGATGAATTAATGCTAGGCGAATAACCGTCCATCAGTTTTGCACTGCACTTGGATTTCTTGAGGGAGAGATTGTGGAGAGATACGAATGAGCAGGAAATTCGCTTTACAGCTTCTCTGGAACCTCACAATCAATATATGGTGACCAATAATGGAAGCATAGATGTCAAACGATGGGCCAAATATAGAAAAGGTAGAACAATACGGCACCTGGCTGGGTTGGACCCAATCAGATAACCACATTCGAAATTCTGGTACTCGATCCCACCAGCAAATGCCATCAATGAAATAACCTCTCCTTTTATTTGCAGGTTCAGTAAGCCTTGACAAGCCATCAATCGCAATAATGCAGAAAAAACAACATCAATTGTAAGGCCTTCACAGCTCAATCACCCAGTAGATCATGTTGAGCAGCCTAAATCAGATATCATCAAGGCACAATGAATCTCTCCCGAACAGATCATCAACTACGCAAAACGAGATCTACATCTAACTCTTACCGGAACAAGACAGACACCGTCCTGTGGGGTTCCAAGTCATCGGTTATCGGCAGCCGCTTTAGAAAACGGGCATTCGTAACCAATTATATACCTCGTATCCCGTTTGGCCGCGCGCGTTCGACGGGTAACTTTTACCTGCATGAAACGATGCGATTTTCCGAGCCAATTAACAGGAAATGCCGCAAAAAGAAACGTTTTCATGCCGCTGGAAACTTTAAGTCTGATGATGTAAAGTGATCTATTGATCATTACTGATTGAACTCTTCAAGTCTTATATATGAACTACTTTCGAGCGTAATAAATATCGCATACGTAATCAGACGCACCTCTTGAGTTGTTTACATCTCTTCCATAGTTTCCGAAATAAGCTAAGCTTTTCTATTGTTGGGACAATGCCACATACAGGTGCGTCGAGATGCATATTGACATACTATAACCCCTCCAAGAAGGGGAATTTACTAGCTGCACGATTTTTACCGGCCTAACCGATTATTGGGTGAAGCGGCTGATCTGTATGGTGGACGGTTGACGATCCGAAAAACGTATAAATATAGACAAATCTCCGAATTTCACCGCTTTAAAAACTTTTCCATCTGTGTCCACCACAAATAAGTTTTTGGAATCTATATTGTAAGTGCCAACCACCTACAACAACACAAGCATTACTAACTCACTATTAGATTGAAAAATGTTGCCACCAGGAGTTATCTTAGTTTTCTGCCTTCTTTTTGTGATTGGTTGCGTTATTGCCGCTTTGTTCGCTATCAAGAAATTCAAGAAATAAGCTTAATGGTTGTTGCTGATGCTTGCTTTACGTTCTTGTTGCCCGATTTTAATGGTTTTCTCTTGTTTGCTTTTTAAGGCTTAATAATTTTTGTTTTGTTTATACCACCACATCTATCAAAATGATTCATGTGATGTATTATTTTGTATACGAATGATACATAACATTATTTATCAAACTCTTTGTACGGCTTTAGAATTTCTTCACTGCTAACTTACGTCGTCGGTGCATGCATGTCTTGGTGTGCATGTCCGGGTAACAGCACTTGCCACACAAAATTGCCTAAACAATCGCTTTTCCTCCCTTTAGGGAAACCTACCGTTTACGACCACAAACAATATGTAAGTTCCTCAAATAGGCAATTCTCATCTCTTATCCGGATAATACATTATTGTTTTTGCACAAAACGATATGAAATTGCAGAATTTAATACTCCGTTCATAACTAACCCAAAGGTCAAATTTACCTCAAGACGTGGGTCTGGATCACCCGGCAGACAACAATGAAAATCAACATCCTCATCCGGGACTCTCGCAATTGCACCACAAAGACGAAGAGGACGAAGAGGATGATACCCCATCGGGAGGCAAGCAGCCGAGAGAAAGACGCAAGATTGAGATCAGATTTATACAGGACAAGTCAAGACGCCATATAACATTTTCCAAAAGAAAAGCCGGAATCATGAAAAAGGCTTATGAGCTTTCTGTTTTAACAGGAACTCAGGTTTTGCTTCTAGTGGTTAGCGAAACAGGTCTTGTATACACTTTCACCACACCTAAGCTTCAGCCGCTTGTAACTAAAGCAGAGGGGAAGAATTTGATTCAAGCGTGTTTGAATGCTCCAGATGAAGGTGGCAACGAAGATGATTTGAATGATCAGGCGCAATCTCCTCCTCAGGTTCCGTCCCCTCAACAACAGGCCCCACCGCCTCAGCCCGTTGCCCATTCTGGAACGTTTCCTCCTGCACAGTCACAACAGGGCATGCCGCAGTATCAGCCAAACTATCTCCCGGAGGCTGCTTACCCGCCGTATTTCGGTAACCAACCGGGGAATTTTTAAGGCGAGCAGCTGGGGAACTTATTATATATTTGTAATTTATTGTTTTAAGGGTTTAGACAGAGGGGAGATGTAGGGATGCGCATATTGTTTATCTTTGACCCAACGATACCGTTAGCCAGCGCTTGCTTGTGACATGTCAATTTCCATTAAATCATTCAAGCGCTTTTCACATCGCAAGATAATGATCCTATCTTTGGCGAGCGCATTATCACATTGGTGCATGACCACGGTGAGTGTTTCATTGACGTCTGAGACGAGATCGAAGATGGCCAATATAACATGACGCTAAAAGTATGAGAGACATTTTCAACCATGTTTAAGGTTTCTCTTTTTGCACTCTTTTGAGTTAGTCAGATCACGATTCACTCATCCACGTTCCTCCCCATTGATCATTGAACTTTGTATACCTCGTCTCATGAGTTAATGCTAGATCAGATAAATCAGTGGTGGATGTACTCCACCTTCGATAAGGCAAGTGATCCAAAAAAGGCGGAATATCGTGTATCACACCCTTGAAATGCTGAAGCAGATCTCGAAATCGACGAACACAATCTCGAGAGATGTAGACAAACTCTCTAGTTAGATCGAATTCAAGGTTGGCTATGAAGGCTATAAAGTCCTCGGTCAATACACAGCTAAAACAACTGTTACGGTACAGCTAGAGGGCTTCAATTATTTCTCGACCATATAAAGGGCTTGCGCTTTCGTATGAGCTATAACCACCTCGGATCTTATTTCATTATGGAGCTTAATGCCTTGTAGCTAATACTGGTGTTGAGTGTTTTGGCTCAAGTCGATTGCACAACCCTTCCCATTAACCAAACTCCACTCTTCATAGCCCCTTTGATTAGATTGAAGAACAGCTATATGAGATATTGATGGCATTATTCAAGCTGTTGGAATGATCGGGATGCAGATGAACAGATTTGGTTGATGGGTCTATGAATTGCTCAACGCTCAATTCTCAGACCGTTCATATTCTCGATGAAACACCATCAAGGGCTTCATCATGAGTTCGGAGTGGGTATACGATGGATCATGATGGAAACGAGATCGCAGCTAATGAACCCCTGCAATGCTAAGAGTCTAGTGTCGATGGCTGATTGTATCAGGGGACTGAACCATTCATCTACAATATGGCAGAGACTAATAAGAGTATCTGAATGCGACGAATGTATGGACGTCATGTACGAAGTCAGCGAATCACAGAAGATAGAAATAAAAAATCTCATGAGTTGAATTCATCAGTCTCTCGTAATCCTCCCTCCTTCATCCAAGTGTCAAATTAAAGGTAGTCAGGAAGCTTACATGCTGTTTTACATACACATCAAAAACAGTCAATATTTCAAAGAAGTGACACCAGACTACAAAGCGAGAAAATATGTACGAGATCATAAAAAGTGTTAGTTCGGCAATTTCATCACTTTCAGGTGTAAAAAAAACATATATACATATCATGTCAGATCCATTCCCTCCTGCTAGTATTGTGCTTGCCAAACTCAAGGGATACCCTCCGTGGCCGTCTATGGTGATTCCAGAGGATCGTGCCCCTGAAGCTGTTTTAAAGGTGAAGCCAAAAGAATCAACTTTGATAAAGAAAAAGTCCAAAACGCCAAACGAAGATGAGAAGCACTCTTTGGTTTGCGTTCGTTTTTTACAAGACGATAACTATATGTGGTCGCTCTCTAGCGATTTGACTCCGCTGAGTAAAGAAGAGATTGATAAATATGTCAACAGCCGTAGGAACAAGAACAACGCCATCTCCAAGGCATATTTTATGGCGCAGACCCCTCCTCCTTTGGAAGAGTACATTGCCTTTGGAAGTTCTGGGAAAAATACAACTCTGGTACAGGATCCATGGGGGACGAATCAGAAAAAAGATCAACCACCCAGGAAAAAGATGAGAATCATCACCACGCCTAGTTCAAATAAGCCTAGAACGATAACCATATCGCTCAAGACCAAATCTACAGTTCCGCCGAGTTTCCAGAATAAGTATAAGCAGGCAAACTCACAGACTGAGATCATGCCGAGAGCTTTCTATACCGAGCCCGGGCCACAGGACCAGGACTGGGGGTTGGATTCTGCAGATGAGTACTCAAACGAACAAGACGTTCCCATTGTAGATCTGTCTACTGTTCCAACTAGTTTGGAATTGCAGGACCACATGGCTAAAATCAAGCCTCTAATCTTGGAGGCAAAGCTTCAATTGCAAGAACTCTTGTTGCCGGAGACTGCTTCTACAAAAGCTCCCAAGTATACCCAAAAGGAGCTTCAAGTGGTGGAGAACATAGTGACCGCGTTGAGTCAGGACGCAAAGATCCCACTTTCTTTGGTCAAGTCGATGAATCTGCATAAAGTGTTATTTGATGCTTTGAAGAAACCTGAGCTCACAAAGTTTGAGTCGACAAGAGTCATGATTAGCAATTTGGTCAAGTCGTGGTTTGATATAGAGATTCAGCCGGAAGAATCTTGGCGGTATGGGTTTAAAGTGGAGGTGAAGGAAGAGACTCCGATGGTTAATGGAGCCGGTGCGTAGGTCTATTATTGCGCAGAGATGCACGGCAATACAGAGTCCTCACTGTTGACAGATAAAGGACGGAAGTCATACTGAATTTATACAACCCTTATACAGACCAACAACCTATTCAAGAAGATCTTACCTAAACAATAAATCCAAACTACTTGACACGCAGTGATCCCATATGGCCAATTATGCCTAACCTAAAGAACGACAAGTGAGTTTATCCCCGTATGTTACCAAGAGCTAGTCTTTTCTGTTTAGGTTTATGAAATCTCTCTGCATCATTGTCAGTTTGCTTACAGACAACAGATTCCCGACAACAATTTTCATCAAAAAAGTAGTTCTTGATTCTGAGGTCCAGCAAAATTGGATCCTGAAACTCATCCATCATGTCCGTGATGCTGCTATCTGATGACAATGATAATCATCTTTGAAGCGAAGGATAAATTTGTGATTTCTCCGGTATAGCCAATTGTGATTGATGGATCTGCATTTGACGCGTATGGAAGATATTGGTGACAAACCCAATATTGATTTACTCTTATGCATAAGACCACTTCTTAGCTGAGAGGTTTTCCTAATTGCTAACAAAAAATCGATAAACTTTGAATCATAAGCTCGTATGCATTGGTACCAAGTCTCGTGTTGCGCTCAGACTGACAATGGCCATAGACCAGACAATAGCGTTTGATTATAAGCCATCACAAAGCGATCTTGTAGAATTGTGCTTTTTTGAAGTATCTGGAACCATCATTGTTGAAAAAAGGCTTTCCATTCAGCAGGAGAGATTGAATTGTCTGTTTTACTTATTTCAGTGATTTTATGCTTCACCTTTTTATGTATCTTTTCTTGACAAGAACATTCTGAAAATCATCGAATGGCTGACATGATTGTTTTCAATTTAAGTCATTACAGTGATCGATTCAATGGACTAGCATGCTGGACAGACTGAGGGTAGCATTATGGAACACAATCATGTCACACACGCGAGGTTTCCATCAACGGAAAGCTTGACCAAGAATGAGATCAAGTGCTCACACATAATTCAGAAGTTTCTCATACTAATAAAGCTAGATTTGGAATCTGAATACTTTCTTAAACGTCTCAGAGAGACCAGCATCATTGTGCTTTCTACTATTGAACGTCGAGGCAACCTTTGAGGAACATGTCTTCACAGAAAGGTCGAAGACAAAATGATTTCAAAAAGTCATTTCACCTTCAAGTACACTCTGCCTACCAGTCAAGGACAGCAGAGAGCATTCGTATAAGAGATACTGATTCACATAAGAGATAATGATTCACAAAAACTCAATCCTTGCAAGCTTGCTCACAACTCACAACTCGCTTCGCTCGCTATTCGTATTCCAGTTCAAGAAACAACCATCTCACTTATATCTCTCTTTATTCTTTTACCGCTTCCCGCACCGCCATTGGCTCTCTTTTTGGAAGCCTTTTTCTCTTCTGCACCTTTTTTCTTTTCATACTTTTCAAGCTGCTCCTTCCTCTCCTTCTCTCCTTTACCAGACAAAACTTTGCTTTTCTCAAGAAACTCAGCATCGTTCTTGTCCTTACCAATCATCCACTCCAATAGCTTGATTTCGTCCCCTCTTTCAACGTCATCCTTATCTGTCGGGGTTTCCAAGATAATAGGCAGGCCTTCCAGTCTCTTGTCATTGGCTACAAGTCTGAATGTTTCCAGTCCGAGAAATCCGAGACCCAGCTTCTGATGCAAATCTCTGTTGGCTCCCAACGGAGCTTCGGAGTCGTTTAAATGAATCCCTCCTAAATACTCATACCCAATCACATCACTAAACTCTTTCCAAAACTTTTCGTAACTCACCTCATCCCGCAAATCGTATCCCGCAGCAAAAGTATGGCAAGTATCTATACACACCCGAACACGTGACTTATCTTCCACCATCCCTATCACTTCCGCCAGATCTTTAAGATCACACCCAATAACGTTACCCTGGCCAGCCATATTTTCCAAAACGATCTTTACAAATTGCGTTTGGGCAATTGCTCGATTGACGTTTTTCGCTAATCGTGCCAGCCCTTCCTTGCGATCAGATCCAACAGATGAGCCCGGATGCAAGTTGTAGAGGTGAATACCCAACTTTTCACATCTTGTCAAGTCATCTATCAAGGCATCGAACGCCTTTGTCTCTTTTTCCTCGTCAGGATTGGCCAGATTTAGCAGATACGATCCGTGCGGAAGAATATCTTTACTGGGGTCTACTTTGTACTCTTCACAGCACTTTTTGAACTGAACAACTTCAGAATCAGCCATCATAGGCGAAACCCACTTTCGTGGTGATTTGAGGAACAGCGCTATGGCATTGCCCCCAATGTCCATGCTGTTGAGAATACAATTGGACACCCCACCCTTTATGTTGACATGAGCCCCGAACTTCATCTTGAACTGGTTACTCCGCGCATAGTGGAACACTTTTTGTGCTTCCTCCTTGACCCTGAGGGTTAGATCAAGATGATGAGATACTCACTTTGGCATTGTGGTGTAGGGGTGTAGAGATGGATACTATCGAGGTTTGGACGGTGTGAAAAGTCATTACTGTAAACTATCAATGATTGGTTGTGTTATTTAAAGCTACTGTTCTCTGGATTTCTCATGGATCAGTTTCGATTGAGAGATGTTGAAGTATACTAGTATTGTATTCAAGTCTTCTCTTGCAGGTGATTACGTCTCGTTTCATCTCCAAGACAACATTACTTTCAGGAACGTATAAGTAACTTTGTTTGGTATAGCAGTGTGTGGTGCCCAAGAGTGTTGCGTGAGATGAGTTTAATATGAGTAAGCAAATGGAGCACGTTTGTGGATGTTATTGAAAGAATCCTTCAACTCACAAAATAGAGAATTGGATAGAACAAAAGGAAGAGGCAGAACAAAGAAGGTGGGAGCAAAGAACGAGAAAAGTCTCGTTCCGCCTGAGCAAAAACCTGTATCACGGACTCAATGATACAACACTTGATTTAATAGCCTCTTCATTCCCACATTATACAGAATCAGATGAAATGATATCTCACAAAAAATAGACCTTTTTTAGTTGCATATATTCAGCAGTGATGGCTCAAGGTGCAAGCGCCAAACAATGGGGTATCCGACACTGTCCTTGATATTATCTCAGAAAAGCTGGTTTTTCATGTGAAAGTGTGACTGAGTGGTGATATCTTCAGAGGATGGCATCATCTCTCAAAGGAGCATCATTTGTTAAAGAGACAAGGTTCACTTGGATTTACACAGATGATATAGAGAAAAGGTACTTGATACCAACCAGACTGAACGCGCCATTTGGATTCACTGAGGCAGCTGTTATTTGAGTAAAGGGCGGCGCTATATCTCTCATCCATGGGTTGGCATTTTCTGAAGTTCCTTGAGAAATGTGTGAGAAAATTCAACACTCGGGGACCATGGGAACCAGGATATACTCGGACTCGCTCATAAGGGGATATACATATGCATGCACCAACACAACTGTTGAGTAACCTTTTGACTTTGTAGAGAGACGTAATTCTCCTCATAATGTACAATAGTTGTATTCGAGTTGAGCGCATTGATAAAAAGCAGGGCCTGTAAAAAAACGAGTCACTTTCTTTTATAAATCTGTTGATTTTTTCTCCTTTTCGAGAAATCTCACTCTTATATTCCCTATTTTTGTCAGTCGCTCTTTTGATCTAGAAAAACTCGCACTCTGGCCATTAGAGTAGCTCGATCTGAAATAGACACAACTAATGGAACCTCTTTATGTGTTTATAGCCGCTTCTTTTTTCTTCCGTCTCGGTTCTCATTTGACCATCAGAAAATGCTCTCTTCACGAGCTGATGGGCAACGTTACATCTGTCCCGCTGCTTCCACTTAGTAACATTGTGATCAAGGCGTTAGAATGGTGTGCAGAACCCGCTGGGGAAGGCGATCCACCACAAAAGAGCACTTCTTAAGACAATGCAACGATCAAACCATGCAACCCTTCCCCTCTAACACCCCCCTCGTGCCAATCCCTCAAACACATCACTGTTTCAATCAACCCCGGTAATAATCCAACTGATCAACCTCCATAATAACATCATTAGCATTCTCACCCACAGTTTGCCGAATCTCATCTTGGCTCTTCTTTTCAAGAATGCACAACCGCACGACCGCCTCATTTCGTCTCCTCAACCGCAGCAGCTTGTCACTGACAGTCTCCCTTAGGCCGCCGCTTTGATTTGTGATGGCCATTGCGCTTTTGAGCAGATTCTGACAATTGGAGAACAAAAGGGACCGATTCTTAGCAGAAGGCTCAAAGTCGCCAAAAATTAAACTTGAAGATCTCTGCAACTCGATATCAGCTCTGGCTATCATCAACGCGCCTATTTGCTGTAACAGACCACTTTTCATGTAGTCATGAGTAATCGGTAGAGACCTCAGCGTTGCCTGCAGCAAGTCCTGCGACTGCTTGTATAGTTTATTCATCGTTGTCAGTGATTCCCACAAGGTTTCGTGTGAGAGACTTTTGGATGTATCCATCAGAAACTGGATATTATCTCCAACAAGCATGAACTTTTCCGGTGAGTCTGAAATTTCAGGGTTCCTCCACAATTGTAGAACGGACTGTAACGATCCACCGCGATATCCCACGGAGCTAGTCTTGGCTAGTTTCAGCTCTTCAGTGATACCAATTTCCTGCGAAAGAATATCAGAAATAGACACTAGTCTTTCCGAAATCCCGTCAAGCATCAAAATGCGTTCTAAATCGCCACCGGCAGCTTCATAAGCTGCCTGCACCAGCCCATAAGAAGCTACAAGGGTTTCCACCAATGTCTCCTCCGTCACATCGGTCTCCACTTGTAATTCTGAGCTTGCATTAGCTAGGTCACGTGACAGACGAACTTGTTTACTTTGTTCTTCCAAAACCACAAGAAAACAGTCGATAGCCTTAGTGACATGATCCAGCGAGTGTTCCCGCTCAATGGCTTCACAGTAAGCGATGCCCATGTTGAAAACGAGGTCCCAGCCGGGGTTCGCACCGTTCAACCTACACATCTCCGCGGCTCGTTCATGCCATGAAATACACTCTTGGATGGACTTGACCACATCTTCAAGGGCATTTCCGATATTTTCCAATGTATTTACATTGATCCCCTCATGCTTGACAAACTGCATATAAACATGGAACAATAGTCTTGCAGCATTGTAATAAGCTTCCACATAATTGAGGTCAATGGCTTTCTGATAGCTCAGAAACGCACTATGGTAAAATCTGAGTGCTTTGCAAAGATCTGAAGACACCCACCTATCGCCAGAGTCCTCACTGTCGACTCCCTGAGCACAAAAATCCTCGGCAGATTGCGGTTCTGGCTGCTGTGGCTTGGAGAACCGTTTCAAGGCTTTCGGAAGTCGTTGTTCAAAGAGTTAGAGGGATCACGTCAATTACTCACTTGGCATAATTTTGTGAGTGCAAATGAAGAATTTGAAAAAACGCGTGTCTGATGAAGACCCACTCTGTGGCAACGCTACCGGATCCCTTTGAAGTTGGTGAGTCGGCTCGCGGTTCAATCAAGGTAGAGCTGTTTGTTATTCTTCTTTCGCTTTATAGAGATGCTTCCTGGAAGAGTAACCGACCTTCAATGCTGCTTGTGACTGATTTTTCCTCCAATTCTAGGCTGGCCTATCCAAAGGAGTCAATGATGGTTTTCCAAATGAGCAATTTTGGTATTTTACCTCAGGACTGTGTTTTTATGACATCGTGTCACCACCAAATCGCTCACAAGATTGAATCCGTGCTAACGGAACGGTTCAAGATTGATTTCGACAAGCACGATATAGAGAAATCAGATGTGTCAAAGTTTGGCATTGTAGCGAAAATATCCTTTTCCGTAAAAGAGTTTCGTGGGTTTTTGGAAGGATCGTGCTATAACGTGGAGATATTAAGCGATGCTGAGTTTGCGGTGCTCAAGAATCAAGACCCTCAAATGAAGCAGCTCATTTCACGCATTCACGAACAAACAGACCAAGATTGGCAAAAGTCTGCTTTTTTCAAATTGGAAAATCTGCCTGACGAACCACCCACAAAAAAGCCAAAAGTGGAAATGACAAATCTCTTGTTCTCTGGAGGATTCTCTCAGACTAATGACTCGTTTTCGCAATGGCCCTCGATGCAACCCACTAACGGGATTTTGGCTAGAGCATGCTCCTCCCCTACAGCAGAACAAAGAGAGCTCATGGAGGAATGTCTTGTAACCCATACCACGATTAGTAAACTGATAGAATGCGCGGATGAGTGTTTAAACCAAACATTTTCCGTCGATGGTTTTGTAGTGGGGATAATGCCATACCAGAAAGATATGGTCTTGATTGGGAAACCGTACAAGTCCACCCCTGCTCCTTTGGACATCAAGCTGATTGTGTCGTCTGTTAAACAGCCGCCTTTTTCGCTTGATGAGAATTCACTTGAGCTCACTTTCGAAGATGACGCTGCCATTTTGGAGTTTCTGGGGTACAAAGAAGTGGAGGAAGCGTATGTGGACAACAAGGTTATTACTAAGAAATTGCAAAAATTGCTCAAGTCGAATGAGCTGCACTCGCTCACACTGCAAAGAAAGCAGATCCGCAAGTTCAACTACGCAGAGAACGTGTGGATTTCACAGAACTTGTCGCTCGATAACCTATGTTGAGGTTCTCCTACTCACCACAAACTGACCTTGAGATTATTTCTGAAGCGAAGACTTGCTGCACAAAACGGTAGACTTATATCCACTGACCAAAATGCAATGTCAGAAATGTCTTGAATGATCTCTTCCGGATACTGAGGTAGTGCGCGACTCAATGTGGGGAAACGGTAAAAAATAAACAAAAGCAAAACATGTCCAAACCGTTAAGAGCTGTTAGATCGCTTCCTTCATTGAGGTCGCAGATTCATTTCACGGGTGAACCATTACCGAGTCTACCGTCGTATGTTATCACCAGAAATGTCCATAAAACTTCGACTGCTCAAACCACACTTTTCGGCGGATCCACCAACAAGTTCACCGTGATGAACTTGCAGGGGTTACGGCTTGAGTGCAAGAGAAGAGGGCTCAAAGTGAGCGGACGGAAAATCGAATTGGTACAAAGACTATCGCAATTCGAAGATGGGAACGGTTTAGAGAGAGCCGCGCAAAGGCAGATCTCTACAACGAAAACTTCCAATGCTAAGGGAGATACGTCTCATATTGACGAGTTCAAGTTCCCCATGCCAAACTATCCCGATGAGCTTCCGTCAGCAAAAGTTCCGTCCCTGTCCACGAAGGCATCTTTACAACAGGCCGAGCCGGAGCCCGATAAATCGAGCGTAGCCGATATCGTTGCAGGTAAAGTTGACGGAGTTGTAAGTGTTCCTGAAGGAAGCACAGCGCAAGTTGTTGAGTCCGGCCAAGAGATTGATAATTTCTTCAGTAAAAGTAACGAGGAGGAGGAGTTTCACGACTATGGCTATGTGCCTCCTCACGAGGGTCTTTCCAATAGGGACAAGGGCTTTCTTGGCGGGCTAGCTGCGTTTGTTGGTGTGTGGTGGACCTTGAAGCCGAAAGAGGATAAAAAGAGGTAGTATTTATACGTATTTATATGTGAGAAATGAATGATTTGTTCAAGCTTCAGTAGGAAGCAATAAATGGTTGGAATCCTTTCATGTGGTTTGGTGAAGGGGTTTGGCTGCAGTGAATACGTTTGGATCTACCTAATCTTGGTGCATCACATGGTTTCAGGTGGTGTAACTAACAGTGAGAGTTCTCATTGCCAAGTTTGGTCTCTACCAACAGAGTGAAGAATGGATACCGTGATTTCTGATTGTCTCAGAGATCATAATAGGCTCGATCTTCATACATCGTTGCTCGTAATACAAGCAGTGATAGGAAAGTCGTCATTATTTTCCATACTGAAGTCTCATAGATCGTGATGGAGCCCATAGCAGACTGCAGCTCATAATTGCCAGGAAGTTGTGTGATCAAAGAAAAGAATCGTGATTGCACGCAGAGTTTCTCATCGAAAATCCTTCACTCGATCAGCCTCTCAGCAGTTTGGTTCAAGTTTTCAATGGCGTCCCACGAGTAAGAAATAGAACGCCGTGTTCTGACTCTTTCATAATAGAAGAAGAAAAAAATCATGAAGGCATGACCCTCCAGTCGAAGAACACTATTTCCTAAACCCAACAGACCACAGGATATCATAAAGATCCCTACTTCGCTTATCTTCATTATACACTAACGTATGCAGTTGTGAGGAGGCCAGTGACAGCTGTGTAGACCAGACACGCTACCTGGAGTATCAGTCTTCTCGGGAATTTATTGTCTACAGTAAAACCATCCCTTTTATTGGATTCTCTAGAACACAGCTTGAGGTACGTTGCAGTTTTACTCAGCATGGTGGGTGTCCTTGAAAACGCTCAGAAGGTCCCAAAAGTTGAATGTCCTCAGGGATTCCAAGCTTCTATAAGTGAGGCTATATATCATAGGGTGCATCTAGCTTCTGCTACACTGGTGAGGAAAAAACTTTATATTGATTCTATCTTCAGTCGCATCGTAGCGCGCGACCAGAGCCATTTTCAACGTCTCCAGAGTATTTCAACATGTTGTGGGCCCTGGTAGCGTTCTGGACTCCTGTCGATGCATGCGTCCTGAGATAGAGTTATCCGAGAGTGGTATGTACAAGAAAAGCTTTACTCGTTTAGGCTATGCTATAAGCAGGGAAGGCACCATAATCGGAAGTAAAGTGAGATACAGGAGAAGCTGCTCGTCCCCGTTAGAATGGGATGTTAGAGCAAGTCCTATATGGCAATGGGAACGGGAAAGCCGCCCCAAGTAGTGTACAGCTCGATGGTGTAGTTGAAGCTCACCCGAGGTCATTAGGGTTACCTAGGCTCGATTCCTAGCGGGCCCATTTTCAATTACTGCTCACATATACTTGCCCGTTTGGTGTGACGAATGCCGTCTTTTGTCGGTCCTTCGCAGCAATCGCGATTTGATGATAACCGGTTATGAGATCTAGCTTGGAAAATACTTTGGCCCCGCTGAGTCGATCGAATAACTCGTCAGTCCGCGGTAGCGGGAAACGACTTTTTATGGTCAACTGATTTAGGGATCTAAAAGCCTCGTCCCGTCCTTCTTCTTTACAAAAAGGATAGGAGCCGCGAAAGGACTGGAGCCTGGCGCGATGCCCCTACTATCAGCTCGAGTAGGGGCATTTTGTATTTGTTAATTCGGTATGTGTAATACCAACTGCTAGGTAACAATATCTAAGATGTTTATTTCTACTAAACAGATCACGTGCATATCTGTGCAGAATGCCATATTCCAACATTCTATAAGTGAGGCTATATATTATAGGGTGCATCTAGCTTCCGCTACACTGGTGGGGAAAGAACTTATTGTTGTTTCTATCTTCAACGGCATCGTAGCGCGCGACCAGAGCCATTTTCTACGTTTCTAGAATATCTCAACATGTGGTGAGCCCTGGCTGCGTTTTGGATTCATGACGATGCATGAGTCCTTAGAAAAAGTTATCCGAGAGTGGTAGGTGCAAGGGAAGCGCTACTCGTTTAAGCCATTCTATAAGCAGGCGCATTTAGACGCATAATGGAGATTCAAGAGAAGCTGCTCGTCCCCGTTTTTTTTTTCACATACAAATTCCATTATATGAACACATATCTAACGTACTTCAGAAGATCACATGAGCGACTAAAAATTTGATGCTAACACATCTGTGAAAAAATCGTCCCAAATGAAAGCGCTATTTTGCGCATATTTTGTTCTATTCATTTACTTGCTATCCTTGCCTGCATCAGTTGCTAAATTTTCTTTATCTGTTTCATTTCCTCAAAAACCTTTCCAATCGCTGATTGGGGACGTAATGCTCTCTATGGGAATTCCACATTGACCATTGCGCTACTGTGAGAGGCTTTGGTGCCTCTCGCCCATATCGTCGTTTGGTTCTTGCAAATAAGGCGTTTGAGAGAAAGATCTGATGAGTGGGATGTTAGAGCAAATCCCATACTGCAATGGGAACGGGAAAGCCGCCCCCTAGTTGAATAAGGCTTGATGGTGTAATGAAAGCAACCAAGGCCAATAGTATCACTTAGGTTCGATTCCTGGCGGGTCCATTTTCAATTATTGTTCAAACATTCGGATGCCCTGTGTCCTTGTTGCTTGCAGTTAAAGCATTTTCCTTTGAAATTTCTTTTGCAACTTTTGGATGTTGACAGTCTGATTTCCCGGGAGAGTAGAACTCCCGGTACTTTTCTTACTGCCTTGTTTAATCTCCTTATCCAGGAGATACTGGTTATTGATGGAATCAATAACCATTTCGGCGTCGGGGTCCGTTCTGGATACCACTGACAGTGGACCGAAAAACATACCTACGTGAGGATAGCTCACACTTTAAAGACCTTCAACGATATGTGTTTGACCCGAAGTCATTCATAGAAGGTGATCGCAACACGAGAATGGAAGATGTTTATCAGGAATATGAGAATCAACCATTAGTTGCCGATAAACAGTATGTTGAACTGCCAGTTGAGGAAGCCCAAGAGATATTTGTATGTACTGTCCAAAATGAGAACATATCACAGTAGAGCCGATAGTGTTGAAGGGTGTGTCCTTTTCTTTTGCAATTGAAGCATTTGCCTCGGAAGCGTTCTATTTTTCTGATATATCACCGGACTGAGAATGTCTCAGTAATGATCTATTTTTCCGATCTCAAATCGCAATTTGATGCTTACAGTAATCAGTGATTCAAGGCTAAAGAGGTATAAAAGGAACAGGAATAAAAAAGTCAAGGTGTAGTCTTTTTTCAGTATTTTAGAAGGCTACTTAAACTGAATTCAACAAACTAACATCATAGAGTACGGTGTTGCAAATCTCAATCTGTTCGTACTCATGCTATTATGCAAGAGACTCTGTCATCTATAAAACCTTATATATACCGAAGGCATTTCACTCCGCGAAAAATCAGTTATACAGAGTAAAGTGACCATCTCACAAATAGTCTTTCAAAAATCACTAGTAAAAGAGAGTTTGTAGTAGCCACTTGAACAAAACTGATTGAAGCCAAGGGTGATTAATTGACAGTTTTCAGTGAAACCTCTTAAAACAGACGAATCCAATTGAAAAAATGTCTAATCAGCTTCAATAAATCAAATAAATCCATTTTTATATACACTAAAACTGTCTAGCAGCTTCCTGGCAAGCCTTGAGCTGGTGCAGGTAGTACTCGCAGATCTGGAAGTTGCCCTGGTTATCGTCGAGACATCTAGTGAAATTTCTAGCGTCCGTTTCACAAGTTCTAGAAGCTTCCTGATCTTGAGCAAACTGCTGAGGAGCAACTTGTTGTTGTTGTTGGGGTTCAGCAGGAGCAGAACTTCCACCTCCAAAGATGGAGCTGAGCCCGGCACCAACGGTGTGGCCGATACTGGATCCTACAGCAACTCCGGCTGCGGTAGACGCCATTTGGGCAAACATCCCGGGGCCTTGAGATTGAGCTGGGGCGGCAGGATGGGCTGCGGGAGTTTGATGTTGGGCTGCAACGGGTGGCGCAGCAGCTTGAGTGTGGGCCGATCTCGATTGTTGTGGAGCAGCTCTTCTAGCTGGGGCTGGAGCAGGACGTCTTCCGGATTGACGTGGCATTGTGTATGTGAATGTGATAAGTGGTTGGGAAAAAAATTTAGAATTAGGGGGGCGTGCGTCCTGTGGTGCACGGGTGTCCGGGATCCGAGAACGGACAAAGGGAGCAGAGAATGTTCCAGAAGGGTGAATACTTTTGAAATTTTGTTGGACAGCCCTATTGGTAGTGAGGTGATCTAGGAAGCTTCTTTGTTCCTGTTTAACTGGTTTTTGTTAATAATTTTTTGAAAAATGTAAAGAGCTCATCAAATCTCGTGCCTTGTAATTAGTGCTTGATTTTGTAAGGCGAAAGCCCCACTAACGGTGGTATTTCTGATCCTTTTTCAGCCTTTCTCAGATTCATCAACTGCACTTGTTGTGAGCTTACTTCTCACAGCTTCTCTTTGGGAATTCAGTGTGTTGGTCCATTTGCAGTACAATTCTCTTCACATACATTGGCACAGCGGTCAAATGATGAGAGAAACTAATAAAATACAATGGACTCAAATCTCGCCGCTTTCACTTTTCACAGAAGACATTGGGTAATTGTTTGGCCACGATGTACTTGACGCGAGCGACAGTACACCTTTTTTTTTGTAAGTGAGGTCCACGGCATGGAATTAGATTCTCCAATCAAAATTTAGACTTTAAACTTGGCCAAACGAAAATGTATACAACTTAAAATGGCTTCAACTAAGTAGCAGTTCTTTCCATGGATAGAAGTATCCTCTTTTTTTTGTTAAAAGCGCTTCTTCAAAGATTTGTCCGTTCGATTCTCGTGAGAGGGTAAGAACACTCATACAATCACCTCAAAATGGATGAGGCTGTCGAACTGATTGATGTGTACTCGTTACTTTGAGCTTGAAGCCCAAACGTCGATCACGTGTCATCAGGATAAGTGGTTATTGCATCATATCACGGAACGCCTCCAGGAAACGGGTGAGTCTTGATTTTGTGGCATTATGGGATCAGATACTGGTGAGAGCGCGTTGAGTAGCATTCGCCTTCATTTGATGCCTTTTCCACCAAATAATTCATGTTCGCAATTTGCGACAACAAAGAGGGTATCTCTGAGGAATGACTGACTTGAGGCTACAATGCAAATAAATTACCTCATTCATAATGCCCTTTTTTGATTCCGTTTTCATAGATGATGCGGTGGCTCAATGGTAGAGCTTTCGACTCCAGTTGGTTTGAAACAGCAGCAATCGAAGGGCTGCAGGTTCAATTCCTGTCCGTGTCATATAATTTTTTTTTCCTTGTTGTTTCAACCTCAAGATGCACGGATGAGATGACCCCACACTCTCCGCATATGATTAGAATTGCAACTAGAAGGCTCTCGTGTTCATCTTTTTCACTAGCAGAGAGACTCACTCCACAAACAATCGAGTCCGCATTGGGCACATACCATGATTTTGCCAAAGAGGCCAACGAGTACGAAACATGGAGACTCAAGTCAAGGGACAACCCAGACTATCCTTTGAGAAAGTCAAAGATTCGTCATTTTACACTCAATTTCGGCCCACAGCATCCTGCTGCTCACGGAGTGTTGAGACTTATCCTCGAACTCCATGGAGAGGAAATCATAAGGGCAGATCCTCACGTAGGCTTACTCCACAGAGGAACGGAGAAGCTATTTGAGACCAAGACTTATACACAGGCGATTCCCTATTTTGACCGGTTCGACTACGTCTCAATGATGACGAACGAGCAGGTTTTTGCTTTAGCTGTAGAGAAATTACTTAACATTGAGATTCCCAGAAGAGCAAAATACATTCGAGTGCTCTTTGGAGAAATTACTCGTGTTTTAAACCATTTACTGTCTGTTTTATCCCACGCCATGGACGTGGGAGCTCTCACTCCTTTTCTGTGGGGGTTTGAAGAGAGAGAAAAACTTATGGAATTTTACGAACGAGTTTCTGGTGCTAGACTGCATGCTGCGTATGTACGCCCTGGAGGTGTAGCGTTTGATCTTCCCGTTGGGCTATTAGATGATATATATATGTGGGCCACTCAGTTTGCCGATCGTCTTGATGAGTGCGAGGAGCTCCTCACAGATAACAGAATCTGGAAACAGAGAACTGTGGATGTAGGTGTTGTTACTGCAGAAGATGCTCTTAATTACGGGTTATCCGGAGTAATGCTGAGGGGATCTGGAATTCCATACGATATTCGCAAAGCGCAGCCGTACGATGCGTACGACGAGATGGATTTCGATATTGCCGTGGGGAGTAACGGAGACTGCTACGATAGGTACTTGATCAGAATGGCAGAGTTTAGACAGTCTTTGAGAATAATTGAGCAGTGTATAAACAACATGCCGAGTGGGCCGGTGAAGGTTGAGGATTTCAAAGTGACTCCTCCACCTCGCGCTTTGATGAAGGAAGATATGGAGGCTCTTATTCACCATTTTTTGCTTTTCAGTAAGGGCTATACAGTTCCGCAGGGTGAAACGTATACCGCTATTGAAGCTCCAAAGGGAGAAATGGGAGTTTACGTTGTGAGTGATGGATCCGAGAGACCATACAGGTGTAAAGTTAGAGCACCAGGGTTTGCCCATTTGGCGGCGTTTGATCATATTGCAAGAGGTCATCTTTTGGCGGATGCCGTGGCTATCATTGGAACCATGGATCTTGTGTTTGGAGAGGTGGATCGTTAGGCAAGTTTGTTGGGGTTAACCGACGAAGCGCAAGTTGAGGAGCTTTATTTATCTATTTATATTTATTTTGTGGATCTCTGTTAGATTTGATTTTTGACAAGGTGAAATGTATGTGTTGATAAAGCTGTAAGGTATTGCTGGCCGAGTAGGACTGACTATAGCAACTTGAACAGCGTCAGTTTAATATTTCTTGCGCTAAATTTGATAAATTTGCTTGAGTACCTCTTATCTGGCAAGATATTATATGGGAGGCCAAAGAGGATCTTGTTTAGACTCATTTATAATGTGTTTAAAGTACTTCCATATTAAGTGCTATATTTTTCAATGCTCTATTTCGTTTTGCCCTCAAACCATTAATACTCATTGAGGATGATTATTTTATTATTCGAGTTGTACATATTTTAAGTACAGCTTGTAAAAACATTTTAGACCGTTTTCATATACATAGCTCATTAAGGTCCTCTTTTTAACTATACGGTCACCACCTCTCACAATTATCATCGTAAAAACAAGACAGACGGGTGCAAAAGAAATCATTACATCCTCTGTCTGTATACAGTTGATACGTCATCTATTGGTTTCCATTATGACAGACTGGAAATATGAAATGGGCTAAACCAATTTTTTAGACTGACAGTTGTGTTTTTGGTGTAAAAAAATTTAAGTAGATTATGAGTTGCATTGATTGTTTTTAAAAAAAAACTTTGATTTTGTGGTCTTTTCTTGCTTGGTCTTCTTTTCCAACCTTCTTTCCTTCAGTATGTCTTTTCTTTCCGTGAACTTCCTCTCTTTATGCTAGTTTTTTTCCGTCTCCACCAAAAGCAGCAATGATCGGGAACATCACCATGATGACTTCTACAAGAAGGACGGGTATTTGCAGATAAATTCAATACTGAGTTGCTTAAGGAATGACCTAACTCAAAGGCTGGATAGTATCCCGAAGGACGACGAAAAGCTGATCAATTCTTGGAAGCGACTTCATCTGCCTTTAGCATATTATGAGTTGCACAGGACGACTCGATTAGGCGTTCGTCCTCTGATGTCAACAACTAGCTGCCAAATTATAGTCTCATTTCTACTTAAGAGCGCCTTTTCATCCTAGATGATCATTGTCTCATGTCATTTCAAAGAGCAAAGCTGTTCTTGCAAAAGTGACAAATAAATGCAATGCTTTTGCTAGGCCAACGGCTGATATTGAAGTAATAAACAATCGGGAATACACACGATTTAAGAGTTTTATACAGCACCATAACTCACATACGGCCATAGACCTTGTGTTTGCTGTATATGTCCACACTTTCACTAATTATTGCAGAATGAATGCTCGAGTTCATGTTTTGAGAGCGTAACGAGAATAGGTACAGTGAATTCAATGAGATCCGAAATAGTTCACAAGAATCATAGATTATCTGGCGCATTATTTCATATGGAGCAATGTGTTACTAGTCAAGTCTATGGGTTATCACACTCAAAAAGTGAAAAGGTTTCATTGGAATATATATCATGCATATCTCTATCTAACTTGAGATGGCTCTTCCCTTAGAGTAAGAGGTTAATTCATAGTCTCGTCTACATCATTATATGATTTTCACAAAAAATCAGGAGCAGCAGTAATATGGCCATGAAGGTCACTAATCGTGGCTCCCACTTTATCTCAGCTTGGACGATCATTGAAGGTTGATTAGTCGCACGCATCACAATCCTTATTCTGCCAGAATATAGGGCTGACTTGAAACTTTTCCAGATCAACCTGACAGCGGTTTGGGTATTCTCCAGGACTCAGCTTTATAATCATTGATGGGTCTGGCAATCAGGTAGAGCTCTTACCGAATTGCCACAAACTCCAACACAAAGTCTTGCCAATCAAGAAGGCATGACTGGATATATATTAGTTGTCCCATCGAAGTAACAAAGTAACAGAGGTACGGGAGATTACTCAATACGGACGAGCTCTCCTGCCATTACCTAGACAGCCACTGTGCATTCTATCTTCAACCAGCTATACCTGAATCTCCTTCTCAGCCTGACAAGCTATGAGAGGTAGAGAAGAACGGTCAGGTCCATATGAACCTGCTTCACTCCAATGGAACCACACACAGTTTATCAAACTGAAACATCATCCCTCGAGTTAATCAGATCATCCAAAACCATACTGGGCGGCCGCTGGCGCTTTGTGTGAGTCTTTTCTCGACTGGACTCCTCCGTTGGTGAGGGCAGATCTCTCTCTTCCAAGGGAAGTCCCACACTCGACCGACTGAGCATTTCGTTAACTGGAGAAATAAACATCGAGGACCTGGACCGGGCCTCATTGTACGTCATCGGTACGGTGGAGCTCATATTGTTGAGGTTATATACGGATGAGTTGCCATAGATGGAGTTCCGCAGAGACCTTCCTTGCTGCGGAGTATCACTACTTGCGTCGTTTAGCATGACGCTTGAAGCAGCCAAAGATGCATTCCCAAGAGAATAAAGAGACCCATTGAAGCCGATTGTGCTTTCTCCGCCATCAAACAAACTGCTGCGACTGGATCTGTTGGGCTTGAACTTTTTAAAGACCCCAGCATCGTAGTTTAGAGTGGAGGTATCCTCATGTATGAAACCAGCATACTGGTGGTATTCTTCTGCTTTTTCGTTAGACAGAGCAGCCCTTTTCGATCTAAGGAATGCAAAAAGCCGCCAGAGATTGTAGATAGCAAGAACGCCGAATATAATCGCTCCCACCGCAATGAATACCGTGCCATTCAAGTGGTGTGGGCGATACACATAGGGGGATGCCTCGGGGATCCCCACAGAATAACTGTAGGAGGTGGTTTGAGAGATTGTGGGAAGGGCCAAACTGGATGATGTTAAAGACGAGCTTGTAGTTGAGGACATTGAGCTGGAAGTCGTAGACGGTTTGGTGGTGGTTGAGCTGGAAGTCTTTGACGATTTCGTGGTGGATGAACTGCTCTTTGTAGAAGTGGTGGAAGCTGTTTTCCTTGTCTTTGTCTCACTGTCTATGCTGGGCATAGCAGCTATCGAAGCCTTCAACAGGTATGCCACAATAAGGATCCTCATTAATAAATTGACACTAAAAAATGCGGCTGACAGAAGCTTTTATTCTTTTATTATCTTCATGCAGAGCCCCCCCTTCTTTATGCAAGAGAAAAAATAAACACGCGTCGCGTAATGCACACCCCTACACATCTCTACATCTCTACACCTCACATATCTTCACTCTTGACTTCATCATCACTCTCCTCCTTGATATCCTTTCCTCTCACCATTTCCTCCCTCTTGAGTTTCTTTCCGGCATTCTTCGGATCGTAAAACTTCCAGTCTGCAGGGGTGGACTCGATAGCCCAGTTGAACTTTTCACGAAGTGTCTTGGTAAAGAGCTTCTCAATGGGAACATCGTACTTCTTCGAAAACATCACAGCAAGACGCGGGTCAATATAGTTGATCTTGGACGTCCCCAGCGCAACCTGCGCATTATCCTCCTTGTCCTTAACCTGCCAAGATGTATTGAGAATACGCTGATCGAGCTTCTCAACCTGAGCCGCAAGTCTTTCCACCGTGGCATTGGCCGGCTTCACTTCTGTCTTGCCCGTTTTCAATTCTGCCTTGAACTCTTTCTCGAGATCTTTAGCTTTCTCAAGTCGCTCCTTTAGTTCAGCCTTTGTCATCACAGGCTCTTTCTCCTCCTTAAGCTTGATATTGTCACGCTCAAATTTCTTTTCAATCTTATCTCTCTCTTTGGCAAGAACTTTTTGCTGGATCGTTTGTTCCTCCTCCTTGGTGAAATCGTCCAGCTCTTCAAAGAAATCTGGTTTCTTTTTCAGAAGCTTGTGGTCCACCTGGAGCATCATGCGCTTGATTCTGATCCTCTGCCACACCATCTCACGCAGCCTCTCGTTGATTTTCTCAACAGAAGCGTCGTGGCCCTTGCTGACGGTACGCTGGTGATTACACAAAATGGCCACTTCCCGATTCGCAGCATTGAACTTGACCACCTTCTCGTTAACTGTTCCCTCATTGGGGATCAGGTCCAGTTGGTCCTGCATCGTTTTGGACGCATTGTACGTACGGAAAACCTTGGCGGTGAGCCCTTTCATGTAGTTCTGAAAATGCTTGTTGAGAATGGAGGGATCCAGTCGATCAAAAAGGTTGTCGCCAGGGCCCTTTGGCTCTTTTTTAAAGATAATCAAATTCTTGAACACCTGATCGTCAACTTCCACCTCTTGATAGAACCGAATCGAGTCCTTACCGAGAAAATCAAAAATAACCTTGTTTGGAGGTTTAAGCGTAACGTGCTCGTACCGCAAGGAACAACACCCAACGGTATCAGCTTCGTCCTCGTTTTTCTCCCCTCCAGCTCTCAATGCAAAGACATCGATGAAATACGTGGCCACAGCAACTTGTCTTTCGAACATTACTTGACTTTTTAGCGCTTTGCTATAATCAGCTCGAATTTGGTCAACGTAGTAGTAGAGTTCTCTTGATTTCTCAAATTTTTTGAAATCACTCTTTCCCTTCAAAGATGAGTTGGCCGCAAATCTCACATACTTGACAGAGTTCGAAATATTTTCTCTCCACATAGCAAGCCACGCAACTGAGTTATCATGCCTGATCTCCCCCCAGCTGTGTCCAGCGGGAGGAGGCGGGACTGGCGCTCCCTTACCCAAGTTCAAAACCACATCCTCAGGCTTGACCCGTTGTTTCAGTTTGCCCGTTTTGGGATGAGCCCCTCTTCCTCTGAACAAACCAGGAGGCTCAATTCTAAAGTTACCCACTTGCTCTTTCCTGCCGTCTAATAGACAGGTTTTAAATTTTTCCTCAGCCTCTTCCTTCTCCTTCTTGATAGCTTTTTTTTCGTTAGCAGTGAGCTGCTTTCTCTCTTCTTTCTTTTTCTCGTAGTACTGGAAAATTTTGGAAAAGTCGCACTTTTCAAACTCTTCAATCTTTGCATCTTTGCATCCTCCATTCTTTTTCAAAACCTTTTTGAAATCATTGAAGAAATTCTTTTGGAAAACAGGGTTGGCCGCGTGGTCCGTGTTTATCATCGCACCGAAGAACCCTGCCACTTCCTCCGCTTCCAATGGTAAAGTTACCGGTTTACCGTCATACACCAATTTCACGCTTTTCGGCAGAGGTTCATACTCAGGTGGGAAAACAACACCACTGTGTTCCAAAGTTTCCCATTTGATCTCATCGTTATCGTCTTCAGCTTCCCACCAGCGGAACACTTCCTCTTTTTCCTCCTGGTCTGTTTGAGACGGACTTTCAGACTTGACTTTTGCAGACGGAGTTTTCGATTTAGTTCCTTTGGCAGCGCGGGTTGGTTTTGAAACTTTTGCAGAAGTCTTTTTAGAGGTCGCCTTTTTTGCAGTAGTCTTTTTAGGGGTTTCCTTTTTTGGCGCTTTTTTCTCCTTAGAAACTGTCTTTGGCTTCTTTTGGGCACTCCCGTCTGTATTTTGTGCGGGCCGTTTTCTCCTGACTGTTTTTGCAATGGGCTCCTCTCCGTCAGAATCGTCAGACAGCTCGGGTGGGGGAGTGGTTAGGATCTTTGACGATATGGGAGCATCATCCTCAGAGTCGGAGTCGAGCCTCATCTTGGTGGAGCGTCTCGCTAACGGAATAGATTCCTCGTCAGAGCTCATGATCAAGACGCGTGTGATCTGTGGTGTGTGGATGCACCTTCTTGGGGAGGTGCTATTGAGGGGATTCTGTCGGCATGTTTTGTCAAAAAGCATTTCAATCTATGTTTGTTGATTCTTTTATTATGGCATTAGTGAGCACAAGTAGCCAGCCCAATCAGACCCTTATGATGGCTTAACAAAGAGAAAGAGTCTCAATGTCATCTCAATGTCATCCAGCTATAGCACTTTGCATTGAATGTTAATCCTCTTCAAGTCCGCAGTCGGTCCTATAAGGGCAACAGCCATGAGAGGAACACTCAAAGGGATGGATCGCGAAGGCTCTGAGCTGGAGTGCAATCTATTAAACACCTCTTTTCGAATGAACGGTCACATTTCTTCTTTTTGCCGAAAGTGAACTGCTGCTCCGATTATCGATGCTATCAAGGGTACAGTTCTCTCGAGAGCGTGATGACTACATGCATAGCTTTTTGCTGAGAACGGATGAGCTCTAGTCAGTTACTTCCATCGTCATTTTAATGGGGTTACAGAGTTTTGGTTTCATTAAAGATTCCAGCAGTTTTATCGACACTAGTTTTTCAAGACAGGACGTAGCGTTTCTCCTTTTGTCTTTTGGTTGGACGAACACCGAGGTATAAATGACATAGATTTGTCTTTCATCAATCTTTCACCTCCACGCTCTATAGAGTTATTAGATAGCTTGTGTAGAGGTTAAGGTCCACTTTGCTGCCTGCCATATTCCGTAGATGAGGTCTAAACATGGAAAATTATCGAAGCTGTTGAAGAGATGAAAGTTTTGAGTTTAAGCACAGTGGCTTCACGGCACAAAGTAACAACAGCTTTTGTCCAAATCACTAACTCGAACTAGCAGGTATTTTCTTTGCTTTTGATGTGGTTTTTTCTATACCGCCTATTAGCGACGTTCACTTCGAATTCAGAGAATGCAGTCACAAAAAGTGGCATTTCGCCTCATGACAAACAAAGACTGTAAACGGAGTATTTTGTCAGACTTGACAGGATCATGGAAGATGCAGGCGTTGGATTCATCTGAAGGTTCATCAAAAACACCTCTCTATTTGTCCGGGTCAGCATACATGAACAAACCACTTTGAAACGAATAGAACAAACGATATTGCGAACAGTAAATTAAAGTGAATCGGGCTAAGTGTAAAAGACAATCAATTTTGAAAACGTGCATACCAAACTCTGAGAGACTTGATGGATCTGAGGTCACTACGTGAGAGCTCACTACGAGCCCGATAATCAACTCAAGTCGACAGGGAAGAGAAGGATAGTATCCCTCACAGTTTGGCAGCAAACGACTTGTTGAGTAAAAGTCGAGAGCACTCAATGAAACGGTTTCTCGAGACATCAACATTATACGTGCATCTGGTTCAATCAAGTAATTTACTGCTCAAAATGACAACCACATAAAGCTGTTGTTCACTCACGCTCATCCAATCGAGACGCTTTCCATAATTCATCATTCAGCTTCTTTTGAGATGTACATTTATGAGTGTCAATAAGTATTTAGTTGCAATGAACAAGTAAAAAAGTTTCCAATAGTCGCACCTTTTTTAACAGTCGCAATACCATCAACTAGAGAACTCGCGCATTTGCTAAATCAGCACTGCAGAGAGAATACATGTATCAAAACAAAAAGCCCTTCCATTAAGATTTTCTGTTTGTGTTCCCTGCACGTGACTTCAAAACAAACACTACCCGATTAGGAAATGTAATGTTTTCAATATATTATCTTTTGGAACAATTCTTTAAAAGTGATCTGTGCGCTGATTGCCCCTTAGCGCTTCCCATATTAATAGATTAATACCATGGCGTCAACTAGAGGATCAATGCATCCACTTCAAACCATCAACAATGTTCAACTGAATTCGAGATCCAACGCTCTTCAGACTCCCGTTAAAGCAGCGCCAGCCTTCACCAAACCGCACAAAATCGTTGAGCGCCAGCCTGAAAAGCGCAAAAAAAGAGAGAAACTATCGGCGCTGTGCAAAACGCCGCCATCTGTTGTGAGAACAAGAACGGGAAGAGGATACCACCGGGGACTGTTTCTAGGGGAAGGTGGGTTTGCCCGTTGCTTTCAGATGAAAGATGAGTCAGGCCAGGTTTACGCTGCAAAGACAGTGGCCAAGGCATCGATCAAAAACGAAAAGACAAAGACAAAGCTTTTGTCTGAGATCAAAATACACAAGAGCATGCAGCATCCAAATATCGTGCATTTCACCGACTGTTTTGAAGATGATGTCAATGTTTACATTCTACTTGAGATCTGTCCTAATCAATCGTTGATGGAGCTTTTGAAAACGAGAAAAAGGGTTACCGAGCCAGAAGTTCGCTACTTGTTAATCCAGGTGATTGGAGCTGTCAAGTATTTGCACAGCAGAAGGGTTATTCACCGGGACTTGAAATTGGGTAACGTATTTTTTGATCCGGAAATGAACTTGAAGATTGGAGATTTCGGACTCGCAACGGTTCTAGGACCAGGTAATTCTAGAAAGTACACAATCTGCGGGACCCCAAACTACATAGCGCCTGAAGTTCTGGGTGGGAAGTCCACGGGCCATAGTTTTGAAGTGGATCTGTGGGCCATCGGGGTCATGATGTTTGCCCTTATTTGTGGAAAGCCTCCATTCCAGTCTAAAGATGTTGAAGTAATTTATCAGAGAATCAAAGAGACAGACTACCGTTTCCCGACGGATAAATACCCCATTTCCAAAGAAGCACAACACTTGATCAGTGATCTACTATCCAAAGATCCTTTACAAAGGCCCACCCTTGACGAGGTGGTTGAATACGACTGGTTCAAAAGTGGGCCATTTCCTTCAAAACTGACGATGGAGTCTCTCAGGCAAGAACCAAAAAACATACACATGATCAGTAAGCAGGAGTCCATGATCAACTTGTCGAGGGCCAAGGCCAGTGTTGGACTGAACGAGAGCCACAGAAACCCTGTTCAGATCTTAAGATCCGACTTGGAGAGTGAGAAACCGAAAAGCTTACTTCCTCACTCACTCTCTCCAGGAGATACAAAGTCCAAGTACAGGGAAGTTACTTCGGCACTTATGAAACCTCTGAGAAGTAACCGGCTCATAAAATCAAACCTTCGTGCTTCGGCTGAGGAGGAAGGCTCTTCTGCACAAGAAACCATTCTATCTCGTGAGGTTCTCACAACGTATAGCAACATAGTCTCCATTGAGGAAAAGTCCACTATGAGACTAGACCTTTCGGCACTTCCTGAATGCAAACCGCCTTTGCTGGTGAGCAAGTGGGTAGACTACTCCAACAAACACGGGTTCTCGTATCAACTTTCCAACAACGATATCGGAGTGTTCTTCAACAATGGAGAGACCGTTCTCAGGTCTGCCGATTCCAGCAGTGTTTGGCATATCATAGCAGATACCCAGACTGGGTGGTCAGCAACACAATTCGACGCATTTTCGCATCCGCCCGCTCTCAAGAAAGACTTGGAGACTTTGGAGTTTTTCACAAAGTATATGAACGCCAACTTGTGCACCATCTCCGATAAAACAAACTCCTACAAAGAGGAGACTGTGTTTCTCAGAAGGTACTCTCGACAAAGCCAGTTTATCATGTTTGAACTGAGTGACGGGTCGTTTCAGTTTAACTTTAAAGACCATAACAAGATATGCTTGTCTCAGAATGGCCAGGTTATCACTCATGTTTCCTCCAGTAGAAAGAGCGAGACGATGCCTCTGATCGAGGTTTTGAAACTGGGAGACTTTCCAGGAGCTTCAGAGTTGGACTTTGCTTCCAAGCTTGAACAAATAAAGAGTGCGTTGGTTGAGAAGAGGGTTATATAGTTGCATTGGTGAAGAGGTGTATTTTATAGAATGTAACACCTTTGCATAGCACTTTTTTCTAAAGTTCAAGTATGAGAGGAAAGTGAGTCATATTGCTGCTTAACTAAATGATATAGCTGGCAAGCACAATAGCTTAGAATGGCTGAATACTTTTAGAACAGAAAGATAGCAATAGAATGCGACACACGCTCTTTTCATTGCCAGATATTTCTTCTCCTAACACAAGGGAGACATGCTCACTCGTATTCTCTCTGAGAAAAACGCTTAAGTGGCAGAATGGCCTGAAGAACCCCGTTTCGCAAGTCAACTTGCAGAGAAGAGTCAATCAGTAAGTAGTGTCTGAGTTGCGTTCTGGGCGGAATTATGTAGAGTGTCCTTTATCGTAATACATCTCGATACGCTTCATGATTTCAGACAGACGGTCTAGGTGATAATGGACTTTGCGTATGAGTGGAAGAATCTCTTTTTGAGATGGATTAAGCAGCTGTGGATTCGCTTTACAGTTGTTTCAGAATGTTCTACGCACACTTGACCTCACTGCTTGTGACCTTGACTCAATGCCTCACGGGGATGAGATCTTGAAGCCTTGGTAAGAGCCATAACACGGCACAACAGGGTCACGAAGTGGCAACTTGAGAAGAGAGGCTAAGGAACTATAAGTGTCAAACAGAAGAATCCCTCATCAAGAAAGACAGAGGCTGTTGATTCGCTCATCTCTTGGTAATATCGAGGAGACACAATCCTCTTGAGATCACCAAGGACAATCTATAGACATCAATCTAGCAGTTGAGCCAATGAATGTTCTCGGTCTCCGGATAAGCTTAAGTGTCTTTGAAACCAAATCACACATTTTTCAAAAGTTTTCAGGATCACTCAAAGATTATCACTGTCTTCTGACTATTTTTGGCATGCAGAGCAGTTCCATATGAAGATCACGTGACATGGGGTGCATACCGGGGTATGAATAGTTTATATATCATCCATGGCTTCAAGTGAGTATATATATACCTGAATACCCATTGTTCCCCTTGTATCCTCCCTCAAAACTCAAGCTGTCAGTAAAATATAGAAAAGGCCATCGAAGAATGATTGCACAAGTCTCCAATTTCTATGCAGGCTTCTTTCATTTGAAGCGGAGCATCTTAAATCTCGCTCAGCATATCTTTTATGTCTACTGGTTTCAATGCTCTGGTATGAATCAGACAAATGACCAATACCCCTAACAAGACCATGATCCCTTCGATTGGCTCTTTGGCTTCCTGTATCGTAGATTTGTCATCATTCATCAGGTGACCCCTTTTCGAACGGAATCAGACTGGTGTTACATGTGAGAAGTAGATGGTGCCTACAAATTTTATGAACTGAAAAAACTCTCGATGAAGAGTGAACTTCTCTTAAACGATCATCTCTTCCGCTTCGCTTCAGAGATTCCGTCGCTTCAGATCAAATGAGAAAAATGCGTACATTACATTACATCAAACCAAAAACTCAATAAAATGAGCACACCGCTTGCCTAACTCGTTTTCTTGGAATTCCCTTCTCTTCCTACATCCCATAATCGTTATCCTCCGTATTCAAAATCGCCTTGAGCTCCCACTCTTCGTTAAACTTACTCTGCAGCGTGCTGAGCCTGGATATGAGCCGATTACACGCATTCATCAAAATTGCACGCGGTTTTGTTCCTTCCTCTGTCTGTAGTCGCATGAGAAAGTTGGCGAAAAGCGGATGCTCCACTTTGTATGCAACAAACAATACCGCCGGGTCCACAGAGAGTTCTTGTCGTAAAAGGTTACCCAAGGTGTGATCTTCTCTTTCAAACTTGACAATGATGCAGTTGGGTATGCGCGAGTCCGGTGTGATATCCAGTCTGGCGTTAGCAAAACCAATCCAAGCTACTTACTTTGGCACCCCCTCTGGAAGAATGAAGAGCTCAAATCTATCCGGTGCGTTCATCTCTTTTGTCAGTCAGAAATATTGATTACATAATCGAAAACCCTTTGAGTCTCGCACGACCCGAGATCATTATCGGGTGGTGTTACCCTACCGGAGAAAACCACTATAGCACAGTGGTATCAGCTATGTCAAAACCAGAATGGGGCTCGAGCGCTGAGCCAGACGCGAATGCGGCGCTTCCAAAATTTGGGTAAGTAGGCGTACAAACACCATCTAACAACAGCAGCGAGAATCAGCCAACTCCGCAACCAGTGCTCCCACCGCCGTCAAGTATGGACAATAAGGGTAAGTGGTCCATTGACTTTTTCGCTAACTTTAGGCCAATCTTCCTACTCTCTTCCCTCTTTGGCAACGCTGACGAATTCGGCAAACACAGCTTCATTGCTTCCAATGGTGAGTACAATTACCCCCCACCCCTAACTTTAGAGCGACAAGACAACTGAAGTGGAAGCGCAGGTCACTTCTGGGCCTCCGGGTGGAATGACAAACTACCGTCCTTTGAACGTGAAAGATGCGTTGTCCTACTTGGATCAGGTAAAAGTTCAATTTCAAACTCAGCCTGAGGTTTACAACCACTTTTTGGATATCATGAAGGACTTCAAGAGTCAGAGCATAGACACTCCTGGCGTGATTGATCGCGTTTCTACGTTATTTGCGGGTCATCCGAATCTGATTCAGGGTTTCAATACGTTTCTTCCTCCCGGTTACAGAATTGAGTGCTCGATGGATCCCAACGATCCTAACCCGATACGGGTAACCACTCCGATGGGTACCACCACTCGGCCCGAGGGAGCGTGGTCAATGGCTCAACAACACTCCAACCAGTATATATCGCAGGACCAGCAGGGCATGGCCCACTTGCAAACGGCCGCGATGAATGGGCGCAATTTCCAGGACCAGGGCTATTTCGACCAGGAGGGAGCTCGCTTTGCGCAAGAAAACCCAATGGCTCAACAACACCAGGTTGGCTCGCCTATTGAGTTCAACCATGCCATTAGTTATGTGAACAAGATAAAGACTAGATTCGCCAACCAGCCCGATATCTATAAGCATTTTTTGGAAATTTTGCAAACCTACCAGAGGGACCAGAAATCTATAGGCGAGGTCTATGAGCAAGTGACTGTTTTGTTTCAAAATGCTCCGGATTTGCTGGACGATTTCAAGCAGTTTCTTCCAGACACTTCCGGGAATCAGCAGTGGGAGTCGCAGCAGTTTTACGAAAAGCCTAAAAACGGGATGCAGCTTCCACCCGTTGGAAGCTTCCATCCGCATTCGTACGGGGCCGGAATGGCTCAACAAGCAGGAGGAGAAAGACGTAAGAAGAGACAAGGGTCGTACGAGATGACGGAGCAACATCCTGTTTCCAGTGTGAGGGAATCTGCTCCTCAAAAGCGGTATCAAAATAGTCCTTCGTTGCTTCCCGGAATCCCGGAACCGGTTCACGCGCACGCTACGGACTCCAACCTCGTCGAGGAACTCTCGTTCTTTGACAAGGTGAAGAAAGTGATCAACAACAAGCAGACATACAACGAGTTCCTCAAGATCTTGAATCTCTACTCCCAGGACATCATCGACAAGGACACGCTCGTGGAACGGGTGGACTGTTTTATTGGCGGGTACGCTGAGCTTTTCGACTGGTTCAAAAATTTTGTAGGTTACGACAACAAGCCGCAGAACATCGAATCGATCGTGTTCAAAAAACACCAGCTCGAGCTGTCCCTGTGCAAAGCATGTGGCCCCAGCTATAGGCTGCTCCCCAAGGCGGAAACGTACATGCCATGCTCCGGGCGTGACGAGATGTGCTGGGAAGTTTTGAACGACGAGTGGGTGGGCCATCCAACGTGGGCCTCAGAAGAATCTGGGTTTATTGCCCATAGAAAGAATCAGTACGAGGAGATTCTTTTCCGGATCGAAGAGGAACGTCATGAGTACGATTTTTACACCGAGGCCAACCTGCGCACGATCCAAACCTTGGAAACCATTGCCAACAGGATCGCCAACATGAGCCCTGAGGAAAAGGCCAGTTTCAAACTGCCTCCCGGACTGGGTCACACTTCTGTCACGATCTATAAGAAAGTGATTCGCAAAGTGTACGACAAGGACCGTGGTTTTGAAGTGATTGACGCACTACACGAGAACCCGGTGGTGGCTGTTCCGATCGTTTTGAAGCGACTCAAGCAGAAGGACGAAGAGTGGCGCAGGTCTCACAGAGAGTGGAATAAGGTGTGGCGCGAGATGGAGCAGAAAGTTTTCTACAAGAGTCTAGATCACTTGGGGCTCACTTTTAAACAAGCTGACAAAAAGCTGCTTACCACAAAGAGACTTGTGAGTGAGATCTCTACGATAAAGATGGAGCAGAACCAAAAGAGGATGAACCCGCTAACTCCCAAACCCTTGGAGCAGCTCAACTACTCGTTTCAGGATTTCGGTGTTTTGCTAGATGTAGTCTCGCTCGTCATTGAGTTTGTCAACCACTGCTCCACGTATTCTCAGGGCGACAAGGAGCGACTGGAGGCGTTTATCAAGCTTTTTATCTCTCGGTTTTTCATGTTGAATGACGAGCTTGTGAGTCCAGTGGAAGAGCCCATCAAGGAGCCAGAGACCAAAGCGGACGAGGCTCAGCCAAAGTCACTTTCGTCTCAGAGAAAACGCAACAGGGACCAGGACTTGCTGAAGGATGTTTTGAGGAAAAACAACAAAATGGCCAAAAGACGCGAGGAGGGCAACTCTGACTCGGAAATGTCCTCTTCTGAAGTTGTCGAAGACGATAACATTGCCGTGGAAGTGGAAAGAGCTGGAAGGCCGTGGGTTGAAACGCTAAACCAAAGAGGAGAGTCTGTTGTTGACTCTTCCCAAGTCATCCCAAGACGGTCCGTCTACAACTGTTTTTGCAACACCAACATCTACGTCTTTTTCCGCTACTTGCAGATTCTGTACGAGCGGCTTGAAGAAGTAAAGCAGATGAGCGTGGAGGCCAATAGAGAAATCAAATCCAGAAAAGAGGTTCAGTTCGCCAAAGATCTCGACTTGATCTCCCACCAGTTGGAGGACATGAATATCAACATTACAGGAGACGATAGCTACGCACAGACTCTTGCCCTTTGCAAAAAGCTCATTGACGGCAGTTTAGAGCACCAGTGGTTTGAGGAAACCTTGAGGCAGGGGTTCAGAAATAAGGCATTCAAGTTGTTCACAGTAGACAAAGTTGTGCAAGGTCTCACAAAACACATGCACACCATCATACAAGACCCAAAGACGTCTGAAATGGTTCTGCTGATGGAACGGGATCGCTCTCAGCCAACTTCCACTGTTAAAGAGCAAATCCTGTACCGTTTTGCCGTGCGCAGTCTCATGTCTCCTGAGGAGAACATGTTTAGACTGCAATTTGACAATTCAAAGAACTGCGCTGTTGTTCAGTACATCTCTTTGGATGACGTTACGATAAATGACGGAACTTCTCCGGAAGAGGAGTGGAACTATTATCTCACCACTTTTGTCATGACAAACGCCACAGAGGGCATTTCCCCTAGCTCTGTGCGGCTTCCATTCATGAAACCTCTCTTGGAGGATTCTGACGGCCTCACTGCGTCGTTTGCCGAGTCGGAGATGAAGGTCAAGGTGGACATGAACACTTTTAAGCTTTTCTTTGACTACGGATCATACGACGAGTTTCTCAGAGAGTCGGCTCTCAAAAAGCAGGCTGTTGACTTCAAAAATGTGGACAAGTTTCAGAGTATGATGGAGGAAGGTGGTGCCACGACAGGCAAGACCGATGCGGAAAAGACTCATTTGAGGGAGAAGTTTGCAAGTCTCGTCAATAACGATCTTACAACCTCGAAAAACTTTTCCTCTCAAAACTTTTCGCCTCAGAAGTGGGCCGTTCCTGCCAAGCCCTCCTACACGGACATGACGCTGGATGCGGACTCTACGATTGCTCAAGACGATACTTATATGACAGCGGATATGCCGCGGTCCGATACTGAAACGTCTCCAAAAATTGAGGAACGGCTGATCCAGAGGAGCGAAAGTGACGGCGGAGATGTCAATATGAATTGAATGGCCTTCAAAATCAGTCTCGAAATGGTGAGACCAAAAATGTATACATAAGCGATATTTTACAGTTCGAGTGCTGTCTTAGTAAATGTACTATTTCAGAAGTTGACTAATACTCTTGGAAATGCCGTGACATGTTCAACAAAGAGAGCCTTATTATTTTGTTGAGTCGACACTGTGCTGCAGTTCTGATGAAAATGGTGTTTATGTGCGCGGACTCTTACCAGCTATTACATCCTTGATTGTTCCTCAGTTGAATCTAGGTAATGCAGTGTATAGATACCTTTTGCAAATGAGGTTCTTTGTCTGATCAGTGATCTTGTTGTATCAGAGAACCATCTTTTGGGGTGTTAAGATGAAGATGTTTTGCATTTCAAGATTACGGTATTTCTATGGTATAGAAGAAGTAAGGCAGTAAAAGTTAAACCACCATGATGAGAAATGGAAAGAGAACTTGAACTTCAACGAAAAAATTATGTGATTTTTTAACTCATGCTTGAAGTGGATAAATATCAGGACAAATCTTTTTGGTTGTTGAATTTATGAAGCTGACCACTAACTCAAATGAGTCGCCACAACGCAACAAGGCTAGTTTTTGTGCTCTGAGATTCTGAGATAGTGAAAACTAAGGATTGTTTCTCTACCAATTTGATAAAGACACTCGCCAACCATGAAAAGAGCGACGTGGTGAATCTCTAAATCGATTATCAACTGATGTTACTTGGCAAAAAGAACCACTTGTCCGGTGGAGGGAGAACCCTTTTTGTGTAAAGCAAAATTTACGAGGATGTGTTTGGTACGGGCACAACTAATAAAGCTCAATGATATTTTTCAACACATATAAATCGTGTGTGAATGTCCTTTTGATTTTTCGAGAGATAAATTGTTAGCCCATTGTGTTGAACGCCATGTCTTGTGATTCGTCCTTTTTGGCACTCTCTCTCATTTAGTAACAACCTGAAAGTAATTCATCATCCAGACGGAATAAAGTGTGATTCAAGTCTAATCCGAATCATTGACGACATACCAAGCAGTACTATCTGAGATTTTTCCATACGCATTAGATACCCACCTTCATCGTGGTTTAATGCGTAGTAAGCAAGGATAGATTATGAGAGGTTACAGTTCATTTGATTACTGAAAAAGTCGATCAAATGGAAGCGAGGCTGAGGAATTCTCAGACAGTCCTTTACTGACATGTCTAATATCCCAACATACACCGGGAGGAGTCAGATCAGTTGACACGGCTTTACTAGAATACCTGTGAATGCTTCCAGTGACCAAAGCTTCATTCTAAGATTATCTCTTTCGCTCCAGAGGAAATCCACACAATGTACGGATGTAAGTCCATATGATACAGCTTAAATGGCCCTGGTTAGGAATAGCTGTAAGTCTCATAACCTTCAATTTCTAACTCCAGATTCCTGTTGCTCTCATTGGAGGCACGGGTTATAGTGCCCACTATTACGTATTCCGCCACACCATGTCTCTTGAAATGCAAGTCTTCTTCGAAGGCTGTCTCTCCATGATCTGGTTTTCATACTATCTTGCCATCAAAACCCCTACCGGATCACCACCACCCAATTACAAACCACCCCGTGATAAAAGTTGGAAAAGGTGGTGCAAAAAATGTAAAAACTACAAACCAGAGAGAGCACACCATTGTAAGACGTGTCGTAAATGTGTTTTAAAAATGGACCATCATTGTCCTTGGACCATGAACTGTGTGGGATTTGGAAATATGCCCCATTTTATGAGATTTCTCTTTTGGGTCGAATTCACCACATCTTTTGGGTTGTGGCACTTTGTTAAACGCATCTCCTATTACTATCACAATGCCCATTTGCCAGCCTACCTTTTCTCACTCACTGAGCTCGTCTTTGTGATTTTATTGACAGCCTTGGACTTTTTCGTGCTGCTCACAATTACAATTTTGTTGATCAGATGTATTTACGCCATAGCAGTAAGCGGAAGAACTCAAATTGAAGGCTGGGAAATGGAACGGGTGGAGAGCCGCTTCCACAATGAGAAAACATGGGAAAAGATGCGTGAAAATTATAGGAAAATCCATAAAAAGGAAATGCCAAAGCTAAAATCGTGGACAAATGGGAGTCACCAGGACGATGCCTTCACTTTTGACGATATA